>JAVTVY010040376.1:0-18160 GCA_036873755.1 Hanleya hanleyi
CAAATTTTTCTGTATGTGTTCCACGCATTAAAATATTCCTTGATATACGCTTCAAGAGTTCATGCGATACACTAATGCATTTGATGTAATTATAGTACGACCAGGCAAACAACCTGGCACTTCATTGTGAGGCGGGATATGGTTCGAATTCAATCGAGAAACAACAGCTTAAAATTTCCTATGCATTAACTTGTTTTTCATAGCTGTAATTATACAGGCAGTTTCCGTATATGAAAATGTGTTGGCTCAAAGCAGCGAGTTAATCATTAATTCCATATGTTTAGATGTCTCATCTTTGAACATATGCGGATTAATGAGTGGAGGCTGAAAACATCAATCATAGCATATTTCTGAGCATCAATGATTTCTTCTAAACAATCTATGAATACATGGTGTGTCGCTACCGTTTGAACGTAAAAGAATACCTCACGCTGGTTAACCGGAGCCCGTGGTGAAGCCCTGCTCAAAGTATCCGCCTCAGGCCTGATAGTTTGACTGTCTATCACCTCAGCCATAACAGTACGGCGGCACCCCTTAGCGGATTGTAAGCCACAACACAATAGCACAGTGCCATTGTTACGGTATTACACAGCTAGCCAATCGCAAGCTTCTCTGAGACTAATCCACACCCAACCGTCTTACTTCGCTTAGCCTATAAATATCTCCGATTTAAAAAAAAAGTGTCAGTTGTAAAATCTTTGACTTCGTACCTACAACATCTTTGCTATAGATATCATGGATGCAGACTATATCTTTGACCTTTTAGGTTTCGGTGAATTCATCTACATGACCACTCTTGCTGGCCTCATGAATCACCATCCAGGCAGACAATTATGTTCTACCCCAGTTCCACTGCCAAGTCCGACAGCTTCAACATCTTCAAGTCATGAAAGCGACTCGAGCTTTGCATCAACGTCAGATATATGTATCGGTTTAATCCCTGTGGACCCCTTAGATTATATTCGAAATGTCGAACGGTTTGACTTCTATACCAACGGCATTGACATGGACCTAGACGAGTACGATGTTTACCAGGCCAGTCTTCGTTCTTCTCCGGTCCAATTCCAAGTCGCCAAGATCCACCATACGAACCCATCTCCAAGCCGAGATCATGAATTCATCAGGAAGAAGAAGATGAAGTCAGCCACCTGTGTATTCTGCAAAAATAATGGCGAGCCGCTGTCCGTCTACGGTACTCATATGCTGAAAGATCCTACCGGTCGAGTCACATGTCCTATACTCCGCCGATACACCTGTCCCATTTGCGGATCATCCGGAGATTCTGCACACACCTTGAAGTATTGCCCGCTGAATACTAATTCGGGAAGGGGCCTTTCGCTTCTCAGTTGTTCCACTTGATGTTTGATAGAATATTTTTATATCTTTCCAGTATTTTTGTGTTAAACGTGATAGTGCTTTAAATGTGTTACGCAGGATATGTTTTTCAAAATGTTATTTGGAACTGATATCTGTATCAATTTGATTGCATTTCATTATTGTCGTCAAATAGGTGCTTACGAATGTGCTGTTTTATTGATAATTGATAATGTAATTATTGTGCTGTACTGAATATTCAGATGTTCATGTAGAAGGATACGCTTATAGCTTCAGAGACTTGTCGCCTCTAATTATGTCAAGAAAGAAATAAATCATGTGCTATATATTGAATATGCTCATTTTTCGTTTTACTGTCCTCTCCTGAAGATTCTTGATTGACTCTAGATCAGTCGCTGTTGTCGGGTCCCTCATTGGGAGACCTCCAGATTCCGATTATTTTTGATATCAAAGCACATCTGGGAACGTAGAGGTCACAAACCACTAAATAATCGCCTTACTTAATAGGTAGTAAATTGCCGGAGCACATCTTGTGAAAACTATATTCCCTAATATTCGCCGCAGCAAATGACCTACCACACCAGGTAGCCTGGACTTTCCGCTCAAAACATATGGAAAATTCAGCATACATTGCCCACCTTTTTTTCGAGATAAGACGGCCAGAAATAGGGTCATCCAGCCCGAAACCGTTACGGCAAATTTTGGAGGTGGCCAATCAACTAGCCCATATTTTTTTCCGATTAAAATTTGAAAAGGTGGTTTCGATATATTTGAGAGTCAAATATTATAGAAACAAATTAAAATATTTCTCAGACCATTTTTGACCCAATCATATATAATAGCCAATCAATGATCGCCGGAATTCAAGTCCTGATAATAATCTTACACCCAAAAACTTCAATGGCGTTTTTACAGCCAGTCAGACCGCTGTGTGGGTAGTCAAAACATGTCCGTGCTAAATGCAAAGATGCAACCTCCTTGGTTGTTATTGCTTGCGGTGAACGGATGAACTAACCGTGGTTGCACTCACGAAAAATACTTATAGAATTAATTGACTGGGTTTTGATGATTCGCTACACCATTTTGGAACGGATTATTCCAAAAAGCACGGGGTCATGTCAAAATGGGACGGGGGATATTAGAGAAAAATAATCGGCTTGTACGTATATCCTACCTATTCTTTCAAATTTTTCTGTATGTGTTCCACGCATTAAAATATTCCTTGATATACGCTTCAAGAGTTCATGCGATACACTAATGCATTTGATGTAATTATAGTACGACCAGGCAAACAACCTGGCACTTCATTGTGAGGCGGGATATGGTTCGAATTCAATCGAGAAACAAGGGCTTAAAATTTCCTATGCATTAACTTGTTTTTCATAGCTGTAATTATACAGGCAGTTTCCGTATATGAAAATGTGTTGGCTCAAAGCAGCGAGTTAATCATTAATTCCATATGTTTAGATGTCTCATCTTTGAACATATGCGGATTAATGAGTGGAGGCTGAAAACATCAATCATAGCATATTTCTGAGCATCAATGATTTCTTCTAAACAATCTATGAATACATGGTGTGTCGCCACCGTTTGAACGTAAAAGAATACCTCACGCTGGTTAACCGGAGCCCGTGGTGAAGCCCTGCTCAAAGTATCCGCCTCAGGCCTGATAGTTTGACTGTCTATCACCTCAGCCATAACAGTACGGCGGCACCCCTTAGCGGATTGTAAGCCACAACACAATAGCACAGTGCCATTGTTACGGTATTACACAGCTAGCCAATCGCAAGCTTCTCTGAGACTAATCCACACCCAACCGTCTTACTTCGCTTAGCCTTTAAATATCTCCGATTTAAAAAAAAAGTGTCAGTTGTAAAATCTTTGACTTCGTACCTACAACATCTTTGCCATAGATATCATGGATGCAGACTATATCTTTGACCTTTTAGGTTTCGGTGAATTCATCAACATGACCACTCTTGCTGGCCTCATGAATCACCATCCAGGCAGACAATTATGTTCTACCCCAGTTCCACTGCCAAGTCCGACAGCTTCAACATCTTCAAGTCATGAAAGCGACTCGAACTTTGCATCAACGTCAGATATATGTATCGGTTTAATCCCTGTGGACCCCTTAGATTATATTCGAAATGTCGAACGGTTTGACTTCTATACCAACGGCATTGACATGGACCTAGACGAGTACGATGTTTACCAGGCCAGTCTTCGTTTTTCTCCGGTCCAATTCCAAGTCACCAAGATCCACCATACGAACCCATCTCCAAGCCGAGATCATGAATTCATCAGGAAGAAGAAGATGAAGTCAGCCACCTGTGTATTCTGCAAAAATAATGGCGAGCCGCTGTCCGTCTACGGTACTCATATGCTGAAAGATCCTACCGGTCGAGTCACATGTCCTATACTCCGCCGATACACCTGTCCCATTTGCGGATCATCCGGAGATTCTGCACACACCTTGAAGTATTGCCAGCTGAATACTAATTCGGGAAGAGGCCTTTCGCTTCTCAGTTGTTCCACTTGATGTTTGATAGAATATTTTTATATCTTTCCAGTATTTTTGTGTTAAACGTGATAGTGCTTTAAATGTGTTACGCAGGATATGTTTTTCAAAATGTTATTTGGAACTGATATCTGTATCAATTTGATTGCATTTCATTATTGTCGTCAAATAGATGCTTACGAATGTGCTTTTTTATTTGATAATTGATAATGTTTTTTTCCGATTAAAATTTGAAAAGGTGGTTTCGATATATTTGAGAGTCAAATATTATAGAAACAAATTAAAATATTTCTCAGACCATTTTTGACCCAATCATATATAATAGCCAATCAATGATCGCCGGAATTCAAGTCCTGATAATAATCTTACACCCCAAAAACTTCAATGGCGTTTTTACAGCCAGTCAGATCGCTGTGTGGGTAGTCAAAACATGTCCGTGCTAAATGCAAAGATGCAACCTCCTTGGTTGTTATTGCTTGCGGTGAACGGATGAACTAACCGTGGTTGCACTCACGAAAAATACTTATAGAATTAATTGACTGGATTTTGATGATTCGCTACACCATTTTGGAACGGATTATTCCAAAAAGCACGGGGTCATGTCAAAATGAGACGGGGGATACTAGAGAAAAATAATCGGCTTGTACGTATATCCTACCTATTCTTTCAAATTTTTCTGTATGTGTTCCACGCATTGGAATATTCCTTGATATACGCTTCAAGAGTTCATGCGATACACTAATGCATTTGATGTAATTTTCGTTTTACTGTCCTCTCCTGAAGATTCTTGATTGACCCTAGATCAGTCGCTGTTGTCGGGTTCCTCATTGGGAGACCTCCAGATTCCGATTATTTTTGATATGAAAACACATCTAGGAACGTAGAGGTCACAAACCACTAAATAATCGCCTTACTTAATAGGTAGTAAATTGCCGGAGCACATCTTGTGAAAACTATATTCCCTAATATTCGCCGCCACAAATGACTTATAGAATTATAAGTCCAGGTGGCCTGGACTTTCCGCTCAAAACATATGGAAAATTACCTTTGCATTAACTTATTTTTCATAGCTGTAATTATACAGGCAGTTTCAGTATATTAAAATGTGTTGGCTCAAAGCAGCGAGTTAATCATTAATTCCATATGTTTAGATGTCTCATCTTTGAACATATGCGAATTAATGAGTGGAGGCTGAAAACATCAATCATAGCATATTTCTGAGCATCAATGATTTCTTCTAAACAATCTATGAATACATGGTGTGTCGGTACCGTTTGAACGTTATAGAATACCTCACGCTGGTTAACCGGAGCCCGTGGTGAAGCCCTGCTCAAAGTATCAGGCTCAGGCCTGATAGTTTGACTGTCTATCACCTCAGCCATAACAGTACGGCACCCCTTAGCGGATTGTAAGCCACAACACAATAGCACAGTTCCATTGTTACGGTATTACACAGCTAGCCAATCGCAAGCTTCTCTGAGGCTAATCCACACCCAACCGTCTTACTTCGCTTAGCCTATAAATATCTCCGATTTAAAAAAAAAGTGTCAGTTGTAAAATCTTTGACTTCGTACCTACAACATCTTTGCTATAGATATCATGGATGCAGACTATATCTTTGACCTTTTAGGTTTCGGTGAATTCATCAACATGACCACTCTTGCTGGCCTCATGAATCACCATCCAGGCCGACAATTATGTTCTACCCCAGTTCCACTGCCAAGTCCGACAGCTTCAACATCTTCAAGTCATGAAAGCGACTCGAGCTTTGCATCAACGTCAGATATATGTATCGGTTTAATCCCTGGGGACCCCTTAGATTATATTCGAAATGTCGAACGGTTTGACTTCTATACCAACGGCATTGACATGGACCTAGACGAGTACGATGTTTACCAGGCCAGTCTTCGTTCTTCTCCGGTCCAATTCCAAGTCGCCAAGATCCACCATACGAACCCATCTCCAAGCCGAGATCATGAATTCATCAGGAAGAAGAAGATGAAGTCAGCCTCCTGTGTATTCTGCAAAAATAATGGCGAGCCGCTGTCCGTCTACGGTACTCATATGCTGAAAGATCCTACCGGTCGAGTCACATGTCCTATATTCCGCCGATACAACTGTCCCATTTGCGGATCATCCGGAGATTCTGCACACACCTTGAAGTATTGCCCGCTGAATACTAATTCGGGAAGAGGCCTTTCGCTTCTCAGTTGTTCCACTTGATGTTTGATAGAATATTTTTATATCTTTCCAGTATTTTTGTGTTAAACGTGATAGTTCTTTAAATGTTTTACGCAGGATATGTTTTTCAAAATGTTATTTGGAACTGATATCTGCATCAATTTGATTGCATTTCATTATTGTCGTCAAATAGATGCTTACGAATGTGCTTTTTTATTTGATAATTGATAATGTAATTATTGTGCTGTACTGAATATTCAGATGTTCATGTAGAAGGATACGCTTATAGCTTCAGAGACTTGTCGCCTCTAATTATGTCAAGAAAGAAATAAATCATGTGCTATATATTGAATATGCTCATTTTTCGTTTTACTGTCCTCTCCTGAAGATTCTTGATTGACTCTAGATCAGTCGCTGTTGTCGGGTTCCTCATTGGGAGACCTCCAGATTCCGATTATTTTTTATATCAAAGCACATCTGGGAACGTAGAGGTCACAAACCACTAAATAATCGCCTGACTTAATAGGTAGTAAATTGCCGGAGCACATCTTGTGAAAACTATATTCCCTAATATTCGCCGCCGCAAATGACCTACCACACCTGGTAGCCTGGACTTTCCGCTCAAAACATATGGAAAATTCAGCATACATTCCCCACCTTTTTTTCGAGATAAGACGGCCAGAAATAGGGTCATCCAGCCCGAAACCGTTACGGCAAATTTTGGAGGTGGCCAATCAACTAGCCCATATTTTTTCCGATTAAAATTTGAAAAGGTGGTTTCGATATATTTGAGAGTCAAATATTATAGAAACAAATTAAAATATTTCTCAGACCATTTTTGACCCAATCATATATAATAGCCAATCAATGATCGCCGAATTTCAAGTCCTGATAATAAACTTACACCCAAAAACTTCAATGGCGTTTTAACAGCCAGTCAGATCGCTGTGTGGGTAGTCAAAACATGTCCGTGCTAAATGCAAAGATGCAACCTCCGTGGTTGTTATTGCTTGCGGTGAACGGATGAACTAACCGTGGTTGCACTCACGAAAAATACTTATAGAATTAATTGACTGGGTTTTGATGATTCGCTACACCATTTTGGAACGGATTATTCCAAAAAGCACGGGGTCATGTCAAAATGGGACGGGGGATATTAGAGAAAAATAATCGGCTTGTACGTATATCCTACCTATTCTTTCAAATTTTTCTGTATGTGTTCCACGCATTAAAATATTCCTTGATATACGCTTCAAGAGTTCATGCGATACACTAATGCATTTGATGTAATTTTCGTTTTACTGTCCTCTCCTGAAGATTCTTGATTGACCCTAGATCAGTCGCTGTTGTCGGGTTCCTCATTGGGAGACCTCCAGATTCCGATTATTTTTTATATGAAAACACATCTAGGAACGTAGAGGTCACAAACCACTAAATAATCGCCTTACTTAATAGGTAGTAAATTGCTGGAGCACATCTTGTGAAAACTATATTCCCTAATATTCGCCGCCGCAAATGACCTACCACACCAGGTAGCCTAGACTTTCCGCTCAAAACATATGGAAAATTCAGCATACATTCCCCACCTTTTCTTCGAGATAAGACGGCCAGAAATAGGGTCATCCAGCCCGAAACCGTTACGGCAAATTTTGGAGGTGGCCAATCAACTAGCCCATATTTTTTCCGATTAAAATTTGAAAAGGTGGTTTCGATATATTTGAGAGTCAAATATTATAGAAACAAATTAAAATATTTCTCAGACCATTTTTGACCCAATCATATATAATAGCCAATCAATGATCGCCGGAATTCAAGTCCTGATAATAATCTTACACCCAAAACTTCAATGGCGTTTTTACAGCCAGTCAGATCGCTGTGTGGGTAGTCAAAACATGTCCGTGCTAAATGCAAAGATGCAACCTCCTTGGTTGTTATTGCTTGCGGTGAACGGATGAACTAACCGTGGTTGCACTCACGAAAAATACTTATAGAATTAATTGACTGGGTTTTGATGATTCGCTACACCATTTTGGAACGGATTATTCCAAAAAGCACGGGGTTATGTCAAAATGAGACGGGGAATACTAGAGAAAAATAATCGGCTTGTACGTATATCCTACCTATTCTTTCAAATTTTTCTGTATGTGTTCCACGCATTAGAATATTCCTTGATATACGCTTCAAGAGTTCATGCGATACACTAATGCATTGGATGTAATTTTCGTTTTACTGTCCTCTCCTGAAGATTCTTGATTGACCCTAGATCAGTCGCTGTTGTCGGGTTCCTCATTGGGAGACCTCCAGATTCCGATTATTTTTTATATGAAAACATCTAGGAACGTAGAGGTCACAAACCACTAAATAATCGCCTTACTTAATAGGTAGTAAATTGCCGGAGCACATCTTCTGAAAACTATATTCCCTAATATTCGCCGCCACAAATGACTTATAGAATTATAAGTCCAGGTGGCCTGGACTTTCCGCTCAAAACATATGGAAAATTTCCTTTGCATTAACTTATTTTTCATAGCTGTAATTATACAGGCAGTTTCAGTATATTAAAATGTGTTGGCTCAAAGCAGCGAGTTAATCATTAATTCCATATGTTTAGATGTCTCATCTTTGAACATATGCGGATTAATGAGTGGAGGCTGAAAACATCAATCATAGCATATTTCTGAGCATCAATGATTTCTTCTAAACAATCTATGAATACATGGTGTGTCGGTACCGTTTGAACGTTATAGAATACCTCACGCTGGTTAACCGGAGCCCGTGGTGAAGCCCTGCTCAAAGTATCCGCCTCAGGCCTGATAGTTTGACTGTCTATCACCTCAGCCATAACAGTACGGCGGCACCCCTTAGCGGATTGTAAGCCACAACACAATGGCACAGTGCCATTGTTACGGTATTACACAGCTAGCCAATCGCAAGCTTCTCTGAGGCTAATCCACACCCAACCGTCTTACTTCGCTTAGCCTATAAATATCTCCGATTTAAAAAAAAGTGTCAGTTGTAAAACCTTTGACTTCGTACCTACAACATCTTTGCTATAGATATCATGGATGCAGACTATATCTTTGACCTTTTAGGTTTCGGTGAATTCATCAACATGACCACTCTTGCTGGCCTCATGAATCACCATCCAGGCCGACAATTATGTTCTACCCCAGTTCCACTGCCAAGTCCGACAGCTTCAACATCTTCAAGTCATGAAAGCGACTCGAGCTTTGCATCAACGTCAGATATATGTATCGGTTTAATCCCTGTGGACCCCTTAGATTATATTCGAAATGTCGAACGGTTTGACTTCTATACCAACGGCATTGACATGGACCTAGACGAGTACGATGTTTACCGGGCCAGTCTTCGTTCTTCTCCGGTCCAATTCCAAGTCGCCAAGATCCACCATACGAACCCATCTCCAAGCCGAGATCATGAATTCATCAGGAAGAAGAAGATGAAGTCAGCCTCCTGTGTATTCTGCAAAAATAATGGCGAGCCGCTGTCCGTCTACGGTACTCATATGCTGAAAGATCCTACCGGTCGAATCACATGTCCTATACTCCGCCGATACAACTGTCCCATTTGCGGATCATCCGGAGATTCTGCACACACCTTGAAGTATTGCCCGCTGAATACTAATTCGGGAAGAGGCCTTTCGCTTCTCAGTTGTTCCACTTGATGTTTGATAGAATATTTTTATATCTTTCCAGTATTTTTGTGTTAAACGTGATAGTTCTTTAAATGTTTTACGCAGGATATGTTTTTCAAAATGTTATTTGGAACTGATATCTGCATCAATTTGATTGCATTTCATTATTGTCGTCAAATAGATGCTTACGAATGTGCTTTTTTATTTGATGATTGATAATGTAATTATTGTGCTGTACTGAATATTCAGATGTTCATGTAGAAGGATACGCTTATAGCTTCAGAGACTTGTCGCCTCTAATTATGTCAAGAAAGAAATAAATCATGTGCTATATATTGAATATGCTCATTTTTCGTTTTACTGTCCTCTCCTGAAGATTCTTGATTGACTCTAGATCAGTTGCTGTTGTCGGGTTCCTCATTGGGAGACCTCCAGATTCCGACTATTTTTTATATCAAAGCACATCTGGGAACGTAGAGGTCACAAACCACTAAATAATCGCCTTACTTAATAGGTAGTAAATTGCCGGAGCACATCTTGTGAAAACTATATTCCCTAATATTCGCCGCCGCAAATGACCTACCACACCAGGTAGCCTGGACTTTCCGCTCAAAACATATGGAAAATTCAGCATACATTCCCCACCTTTTTTTCGAGATAAGACGGCCAGAAATAGGGTCATCCAGCCCGAAACCGTTACGGCAAATTTTGGAGGTGGCCAATCAACTAGCCCATATTTTTTCCGATTAAAATTTGAAAAGGTGGTTTCGATATATTTGAGAGTCAAATATTATAGAAACAAATTAAAATATTTCTCAGACCATTTTTGACCCAATCATATATAATAGCCAATCAATGATCGCCGGAATTCAAGTCCTGATAATAATCTTACACCCAAAAACTTCAGTGGCGTTTTTACAGCCAGTCAGATCGCTGTGTGGGTAGTCAAAACATGTCCGTGCTAAATGCAAAGATGCAACCTCCTTGGTTGTTATTGCTTGCGGTGAACGGATGAACTAACCGTGTTTGTACTCACCAAAAATACTTATAGAATTAATTGACTGGGTTTTGATGATTCGCTACACCATTTTGGAACGGATTATTCCAAAAAGCACGGGGTCATGTCAAAATGGGACGGCGGATATTAGAGAAAAATAATCGGCTTGTACGTATATCCTACCTGTTCTTTCAAATTTTTCTGTATGTGTTCCACGCATTAGAATATTCCTTGATATACCCTTCAAGAGTTCATGCGATACACTAATGCATTTGATGTAATTTTCGTTTTACTGTCCTCTCCTGAAGATTCTTGATTGACCCTAGATCAGTCGCTGTTGTCGGATTCCTCATTGGGAGACCTCCAGATTCCGATTATTTTTTATATGAAAACACATCTAGGAACGTAGAGGTCACAAACCACTAAATAATCGCCTTACTTAATAGGTAGTAAATTGCCGGAGCACATCTTGTGAAAACTATATTCCCTAATATTCGCCGCCACAAATGACTTACACCAGGCAGCCTGGACTTTCCGCTCAAAACATATGGAAAATTCAGCATACATTCCCCACCTTTTTTTCGAGATAAGACGGCCAGAAATAGGGTCATCCAGCCCGAAATCGTTACGGCAAATTTTGGAGGTGGCCAATCAACTAGCCCATATTTTTTTCCGATTAAAATTTGAAAAGGTGGTTTCGATATATTTGAGAGTCAAATATTATAGAAACAAATTAAAATATTTCTCAGACCATTTTTGACCCAATCATATATAATAGCCAATCAATGATCGCCGGAATTGAAGTCCTGATAATAATCTTACACCCAAAAACTTCAATAGCGTTTTTACAGCCAGTCAGATCGCTTTGTGGGTAGTCAAAACATGTCCGTGCTAAATGCAAAGATGCAACCTCCTTGGTTGTTATTGCTTGCGGTGAACGGATGAACTAACCGTGGTTGCACTCACGAAAAATACTTATAGAATTAATGGACTGGGTTTTGATGATTCGCTACACCATTTTGGAACGGATTATTCCAAAAAGCAGGGGGTCATGTCAAAATGAGACGGGGGATACTAGAGAAAAATAATCGGCTTGTACGTATATCCTACCTATTCTTTCAAATTTTTCTGTATGTGTTCCACGCATTAGAATATTCCTTGATATACGTTTCAAGAGTTCATGCGATACACTAATGCATTTGATGTAATTTTCGTTTTACTGTCCTCTCCTGAAGATTCTTGATTGACCCTAGATCAGTCGCTGTTGTCGGGTTCCTCATTGGGAGACCTCCAGATTCCGATTATTTTTTATATTAAAGCACATCTGGGAACGTAGAGGTCACAAACCACTAAATAATCGCCTTACTTAATAGGTAGTAAATTGCCGGAGCACATCTTGTGAAAACTATATTCCCTAATATTCGCCGCCACAAATGACTTATAGAATTATAAGTCCAGGTAGCCTGGACTTTCCGCTCAAAACATATGGAAAATTCAGCATACATTCCCCATCTTTTTTTCGAGATAAGACGGCCAGAAATAGGGTCATCCAGCCCGAAATCGTTACGGCAAATTTTGGAGGTGGCCAATCAACTAGCCCATATTTTTTTCCGATTAAAATTTGAAAAGGTGGTTTCGATATATTTGAGAGTCAAATATTATAGAAACAAATTAAAATATTTCTCAGACCATTTTTGACCCAATCATATATAATAGCCAATCAATGATCGCCGGAATTCAAGTCCTGATAATAATCTTACACCCAAAAACTTCAATGGCGTTTTTACAGCCAGTCAGATCGCTGTGTGGGTAGTCAAAACATGTCCGTGCTAAATGCAAAGATGCAACCTCCTTGGTTGTTATTGCTTGCGGTGAACGGATGAACTAACCGTGGTTGCACTCACGAAAAATACTTATAGAATTAATTGACTGGGTTTTGATGATTCGCTACACCATTTTGGAACGGATTATTCCCAAAAAGCACGGGGTCATGTCAAAATGAGACTGGGGATACTAGAGAAAAATAATCGGCTTGTACGTATATCCTACCTATTCTTTCAAATTTTTCTGTATGTGTTCCACGCATTAGAATATTCCTTGATATACGCTTCAAGAGTTCATGCGATACACTAATGCATTTGATGTAATTTTCGTTTTACTGTCCTCTCCTGAAGATTCTTGATTGACCCTAGATCAGTCGCTGTTGTCGGGTTCCTCATTGGGAGACCTCCAGATTCCGATTATTTTTTATATGAAAACACATCTAGGAACGTAGAGGTCACAAACCACTAAATAATCGCCTTACTTAATAGGTAGTAAATTGCCGGAGCACATCTTGTGAAAACTATATTCCCTAATATTCGCCGCCACAAATGACTTATAGAATTATAAGTCCAGGTGGCCTGGACTTTCCGCTCAAAACATATGGAAAATTTCCTTTGCATTAACTTATTTTTCATAGCTGTAATTATACAGGCAGTTTCAGTATATTAAAATGTGTTGGCTCAAAGCAGCGAGTTAATCATTAATTCCATATATTTAGATGTCTCATCTTTGAACATATGCGGATTAATGAGTGGAGGCTGAAAACATCAATCATAGCATATTTCTGAGCATCAATGATTTCTTCTAAACAATCTATGAATACATGGTGTGTCGGTACCGTTTGAACGTTATAGAATACCTCACGCTGGTTAACCGGAGCCCGTGGTGAAGCCCTGCTCAAAGTATCCGCCTCAGGGCTGATAGTTTGACTGTCTATCACCTCAGCCATAACAGTACGGCACCCCTTAGCGGATTGTAAGCCACAACACAATAGCACAGTGCCATTGTTACGGTATTACACAGCTAGCCAATCGCAAGCTTCTCTGAGACTAATCCACACCCAACCGTCTTACTTCGCTTAGCCTATAAATATCTCCGATTTAAAAAAAAAGTGTCAGTTGTAAAATCTTTGACTTCGTACCTACAACATCTTTGCCATAGATATCATGGATGCAGACTATATCTTTGACCTTTTAGGTTTCGGTGAATTCATCAACATGACCACTCTTGCTGGCCTCATGAATCACCATCCAGGCAGACAATTATGTTCTACCCCAGTTCCACTGCCAAGTCCGACAGCTTCAACATCTTCAAGTCATGAAAGCGACTCGAGCTTTGCATCAACGTCAGATATATGTATCGGTTTAATCCCTGTGGACCCCTTAGATTATATTCGAAATGTCGAACGGTTTGACTTCTATACCAACGGCATTGACATGGACCTAGACGAGTACGATGTTTACCAGGCCAGTCTTCGTTCTTCTCCGGTCCAATTCCAAGTCGCCAAGATCCACCATACGAACCCATCTCCAAGCCGAGATCATGAATTCATCAGGAAGAAGAAGATGAAGTCAGCCACCTGTGTATTCTGCAAAAATAATGGCGAGCCGCTGTCCGTCTACGGTACTCATATGCTGAAAGATCCTACCGGTCGAGTCACATGTCCTATACTCCGCCGATACACCTGTCCCATTTGCGGATCATCCGGAGATTCTGCACACACCTTGAAGTATTGCCCGCTGAATACTAATTCGGGAAGAGGCCTTTCGCTTCTCAGTTGTTCCACTTGATGTTTGATAGAATATTTTTATATCTTTCCAGTATTTTTGTGTTAAACGTGATAGTGCTTTAAATGTGTTACGCAGGATATGTTTTTCAAAATGTTATTTGGAACTGATATCTGTATCAATTTGATTGCATTTCATTATTGTCGTCAAATAGATGCTTACGAATGTGCTTTTTTATTTGATAATTGATAATGTTATTATTGTGCTGTACTGAATATTCAGATGTTCATGTAGAAGGATACGCTTATAGCTTCAGAGACTTGTCGCCTCTAATTATGTCAAGAAAGAAATAAATCATGTGCTATATATTGAATATGCTCATTTTTCGTTTTACTGTCCTCTCCTGAAGATTCTTGATTGACTCTAGATCAGTCGCTGTTGTCGGGTTCCTCATTGGGAGACCTCCAGATTCCGATTATTTTTTATATCACAGCACATCTGGGAACGTAGAGGTCACAAACCACTAAATAATCGCCTTACTTAATAGGTAGTAAATCATAGCATATTTCTGAGCATCAATGATTTCTTCTAAACAATCTATGAATACATGGTGTGTCGGTACCGTTTGAACGTTATAGAATACCTCACGCTGGTTAACCGGAGCCCGTGGTGAAGCCCTGCTCAAAGTATCCGCCTCAGGGCTGATAGTTTGACTGTCTATCACCTCAGCCATAACAGTACAGCACCCCTTAGCGGATTGTAAGCCACAACACAATAGCACAGTGCCATTGTTACGGTATTACACAGCTAGCCAATCGCAAGCTTCTCTGAGGCTAATCCACTCCCAACCGTCTTACTTCGCTTAGCCTATAAATATCTCCGATTTAAAAAAAAAGTGTCAGTTGTAAAATCTTTGACTTCGTACCTACAACATCTTTGCCATAGATATCATGGATGCAGACTATATCTTTGACCTTTTAGGTTTCGGTGAATTCATCAACATGACCACTCTTGCTGGCCTCATGAATCACCATCCAGGCAGACAATTATGTTCTACCCCAGTTCCACTGCCAAGTCCGACAGCTTCAACATCTTCAAGTCATGAAAGCGACTCGAGCTTTGCATCAACGTCAGATATATGTATCGGTTTAATCCCTGTGGACCCCTTAGATTATATTCGAAATGTCGAACGGTTTGACTTCTATACCAACGGCATTGACATGGACCTAGACGAGTACGATGTTTACCAGGCCAGTCTTCGTTCTTCTCCGGTCCAATTCCAAGTCGCCAAGATCCACCATACGAACCCATCTCCAAGCCGAGATCATGAATTCATCAGGAAGAAGAAGATGAAGTCAGCCACCTGTGTATTCTGCAAAAATAATGGCGAGCCGCTGTCCGTCTACGGTACTCATATGCTGAAAGATCCTACCGGTCGAGTCACATGTCCTATACTCCGCCGATACACCTGTCCCATTTGCGGATCATCCGGAGATTCTGCACACACCTTGAAGTATTGCCCGCTGAATACTAATTCGGGAAGAGGCCTTTCGCTTCTCAGTTGTTCCACTTGATGTTTGATAGAATATTTTTATATCTTTCCAGTATTTTTGTGTTAAACGTGATAGTGCTTTAAATGTGTTACGCAGGATATGTTTTTCAAAATGTTATTTGGAACTGATATCTGTATCAATTTGATTGCATTTCATTATTGTCGTCAAATAGATGCTTACGAATGTGCTTTTTTATTTGATAATTGATAATGTTATTATTGTGCTGTACTGAATATTCAGATGTTCATGTAGAAGGATACGCTTATAGCTTCAGAGACTTGTCGCCTCTAATTATGTCAAGAAAGAAATAAATCATGTGCTATATATTGAATATGCTCATTTTTCGTTTTACTGTCCTCTCCTGAAGATTCTTGATTGACTCTAGATCAGTTGCTGTTGTCGGGTTCCTCATTGGGAGACCTCCAGATTCCGATTATTTTTTATATCAAAGCACATCTGGGAACGTAGAGGTCACAAACCACTAAATAATCGCCTTACTTAATAGGTAGTAAATTGCCGCAGCACATCTTGTGAAAACTATATTCCCTAATATTCGCCGCCGCAAATGACCTACCACACCAGGTAGCCTGGACTTTCCGCTCAAAACATATGGAAAATTCAGCATACATTCCCCACCTTTTTTTCGAGATAAGACGGCCAGAAATAGGGTCATCCAGCCCGAAATCGTTACGGCAAATTTTGGGAATTGGCCAATCAACTAGCCCATATGTTTTTCCGATTAAAATTTGAAAAGGTGGTTTCGATATATTTGAGAGTCAAATATTATAGAAACAAATTAAAATATTTCTCAGACCATTTTTGACCCAATCATATATAATAGCCAATCAATGATCGCCGGAATTCAAGTCCTGATAATAAACTTACACCCAAAAACTTCAATGGCGTTTTAACAGCCAGTCAGATCGCTGTGTGGGTAGTCAAAACATGTCCGTGCTAAATGCAAAGATGCAACGTCCTTGGTTGTTATTGCTTGCGGTGAACGGATGAACTAACCGTGGTTGCACTCACGAAAAATACTTATAGAATTAATTGACAGGGTTTGATGATTCGCTACACCATTTTGGAACGGATTATTTCAAAAAGCACGGGGTCATGTCAAAATGAGACGGGGGATACTAGAGAAAAATAATCGGCTTGTACGTATATCCTACCTATTCTTTCAAATTTTTCTGTATGTGTTCCACGCATTAGAATATTCCTTGATATACGCTTCAAGAGTTCATGCGATACACTAATGCATTTGATGTAATTTTCGTTTTACTGTCCTCTCCTGAAGATTCTTGATTGACCCTAGATCAGTCGCTGTTGTCGGGTTCCTCATTGGGAGACCTCCAGATTCCGATTATTTTTTATATCAAAGCACATCTGGGAACGTAGAGGTCACAAACCACTAAATAATCGCCTTACTTAATAGGTAGTAAATTGCCGGAGCACATCTTGTGAAAACTATATTCCCTGATATTCGCCGCCGCAAATGACCTACCACACCAGGTAGCGTGGACTTTCCGCTCAAAACATATGGAAAATTCAGCATACATTCCCCACCTTTTTTTCGAGATAAGACGGCCAGAAATAGGGTCATCCAGCCCGAAATCGTTACGGCAAATTTTTGAGGTGGCCAATCAACTAGCCCATATTTTTTTCCGATTAAAATTTGAAAAGGTGGTTTCGATATATTTGAGAGTCAAATATTATAGAAACAAATTAAAATATTTCTCAGACCATTTTTGACCCAATCATATATAATAGCCAATCAATGATCGCCGGAATTCAAGTCCTGATAATAATCTTACACCCAAAAACTTCAATAGCGTTTTTACAGCCAGTCAGATCGCTTTGTGGGTAGTCAAAACATGTCCGTGCTAAATGCAAAGATGCAACCTCCTTGGTTGTTATTGCTTGCGGTGAACGGATGAACTAACCGTGGTTGCACTCACGAAAAATACTTATAGAATTAATTGACTGGGTTTTGATGATTCGCTACACCATTTTGGAACGGATTATTCCAAAAAGCACGGAGTCATGTCAAAATGAGACGGGGGATACTAGAGAAAAATAATCGGCTTGTACGTATATCCTACCTATTCTTTCAAATTTTTCTGTATGTGTTCCACGCATTAGAATATTCCTTGATATACGTTTCAAGAGTTCATGCGATACACTAATGCATTTGATGTAATTTTCGTTTTACTGTCCTCTCCTGAAGATTCTTGATTGACCCTAGATCAGTCGCTGTTGTCGGGTTCCTCATTGAGAGACCTCCAGATACCGATTATTTTTTATATTAAAGCACATCTGGGAACGTAGAGGTCACAAACCACTAAATAATCGCCTTACTTAATAGGT
>JAVTVY010040377.1:0-19285 GCA_036873755.1 Hanleya hanleyi
AATCCAAAGAATTCTTACAGTCAATTCCGTCACACTATTTCCATCTTCAGTTATGAAAATATTAATGAAATGAAGATCAACTCATTGAACAAAGGCACACCAACTTGTGGCATGGAGGTGGCGCTCGGTGGCTGAGTGGTACAAGGCGCTTCGCTGGTGACTGCTGGCCTCACACCACTGAAACAGCACCAGTTCGAGCACAGCTGGTCCATGTGTGGAAGTTTGTGGTTCTCTCCGGGTAGTCCGGCTTCCCTGCACCAACCAAACTGAATGGCATCATATGAGTGAAACAACCTTGAGTGTGACATTAATGCAACCCCACGCTTGTGGCATTGATCAACATGACCAAGGCAGCGCCCAGACTTTACATAAGGTATGGTCACAAAGTCAAACAGACAGTTCTGCTGACGTCATTTCAATGCCTACCAGTGTAGGCTCACGTTTTAATCTTTGAACTTACGTGTTGCGACAAGTCAAGACCATCGCACTGGGTCAACTCACACTTGTTTCCCTGGGCGTGTATATGGTTCTATTTTCTCGACTTAGCCTTGGGTCAGGGAGCTGAACCTGTCAACATTACATGTTAGACTCGATATCTACCAGCCTTTATAAACCGATAAATATTGTATAGTACATTATGTCGTCTCATTCTTTTAACTGGATCGTTTAGCTTGTAACAAACAAAATCATGCGGCATAAACTCCATGATGTATCATTCTTCTTATCAAAATGGTAGAGAATTTAGCTTGTAAAAATAAACATTTATGTGGCTCAGCTTCTACCCATTGCGATATGTTTTCATTCTGAGAAGCTCACGAGAAGAATATTAGTACTTCATTCTGAGAGTCATCAAAACGATGATTTTCAGGGTTGTGAGTTATTTGGGTCAGAGACAATTTAAACACTTCATAGTCATTTGCTGTGATGTATTATTGTCTTCGGCTCTCTCGTCTTTTTCTATGGTAAGCAGCTTCTTGAGTATATAATAAGGGCGTTACCTGTTAGTGTATATTCTCACACAGTTTTCAAGCATATACACTATACATGTCAAGATAAATGAAAGACTGACAGCAGACCAGACCATCATCCGAACGCATGGCACGATCATACGTACAAACTTCTGCTCGTAGCCATGCGGTAACGGGTGCTATCTGAGTGTAATAGGGCGTTTCCCAAATGGTCACATCCGACTGGTCCCGTGACACCCGACATCGGTGCAATCACATTCATACAACGAAGGCACACCTCAAGAAAGCGATCGATTGATCCCATGTTGGGCCTCGAAGTACCCCATCACAAAATAAAAAGCATATCATTTTCCTGTGGTCTGCCGCCGATTTTATTTTGTTTTCAAATATATTAGGCCGTCTGTAATATGATTTCTCTTAAGATAAACAAAGAAGCATGCTCCACTAGAGTGAGAAATAAAATAGCTAATTTGCACAACTTCGTTTTGGTCTCGCGTAGACTCTCCCAGTCTTGCGCCTCGTGAAACTGACATGTCTGCATGTCTGAGAAATATTTGAATACAGATAATTTCATTGGCTCGTTTAAATGGGGCCGAAATTCGACCTCATGCTTTGGGAGCAACTTTCGAACTGGATTATCTCCCTCTAGATAGATGGCGCCGTGTGAAATACATGCCGAATCACAGCGAAAATCTAAGGGTAGTGTTAAGTGAAACGTGAAATGCCCTTAGCAAGCTAAGATGACAGCAGACACGAGACCAGACTTCTTTAATAGTTGTGAGAAAGTCTTGTCAAGACAGAAGCCTAAGACTTGTTGCTTTTCACATAGGCATAAGGTGGATTAAAATGAGCAGTGAAAAGGTTATTAATTTCAAAAACATTCATTTACTCTATGAGAACAATAACTGTGTGTTGTATTTTTACCTCCGTCGATTAGACGGAGGTCTAGGAGAGCAACGTGAATCTCCCGCCAAATAATTGTCATATGGGGAACTCACGACTCATGTGATTTGCCATGGCCCCCGACGAAATTTTGAAGCCCCATTTCTGGACACTATTGAAATAATGGGGAACCCTCATTGCAATGCATTCAATGGGCCTTGCTTCTGTAGTCGGGTTCCACGTCCCATCATGCCTCACGAGTTACACGTAGCTCGCCAGCTTGTAGAGATGGACGATGCGATTTTTGGCTGTTTTTCTGGTAGGTTTATCGCCGCCATTTTATGTCATTACAACATTCCTAGTAGACCATTCGTCATTTCTGTATATCGCAAAGTATTTGTCGGCTGATGACTTATGCCGAAGCCAACCAAATAATCCAAGTTGTTGTTGTTGCATATCAAATGCACTGGAGGTCATGCACGCACTGACTGGAAGACAACAGCACAATCGACGATGCCCTGTATATAAATTATATTTCCTTGGTTGGTGGGGGGGGGGCTATATTTTTGGCATTAATTTCTTGTGCATTTATCAAATTTATTTACCAGCATTATTGTTATTGTAATGAAGCATCAATCACAGTTTATGTTTTGTAAAACGAAACCACATGTGTCTCTCTCTCAATTCCCATTCCAAAGGTTCATCCCCCAGCAGCATACATGTCACTAACACTGAATTGAAAATTATTCTTGAACCTATCAAATTACCTTGCCTCAGGATATCATTCTCAGCTTTACAGTCCATTTAAAATGAACGAGTGAAAACAGTTGAATAATGGTTTGATTTTGCAGAAGCACTAAATTGATCTACCTGTGTGAGTCTGTAAACTTATTTAATAAAGCTGATAAATAATATACATATACTTTTTGTTTGGAAAAATTGTGTGCTGTGACACTTGTATGCCACAAAACCCCTTTGGAGTATAATGCAGTTTCAAGTCCAGCTGGTATGTATCCTACTACATGTATAATAACTAATCTGCACATACACCATCAGATATCTTTTAATGAAAAATAATTTGCTTGTTAAAACCTGATATTCTGAAAACTTATTCTGAATTGTAGTTGAAACAAAGGAGTGTCTACATTCCACATGTAGGCCTATATTATTGAGATTTTTGACTGATAGCATGGATAGAACCTTTCCCCAATTTTTATTTTATTTTATTATTATTTTAAGCCCTGGACATACCACTGAGCATTTATTTGCCATACGATCACATTTCACATGCTTTGTTCAGCCCCTGTGATCTGGAACCAAACAGACACTATCACTAGATGAAAGAAGCAGATCATGATATACATTTCAGGTTTTGCTGATGCCAAATGACTTGAACAGAAGACAATTAGACAAAAAGAAAATCAATAAATATATCAATAAATAACAAAATTACATAGAAAATTTTCTTGTCTTTGCAAGGGGGACATCAGACACACAACACAGACCATTCATTCAAAGGAGGTGTTCGGTTTGAGCAATTTTTTTTCCTCGGCGTGTTGCGTTTAGAAACTGAAAATAATAAAAATAATTTGCTCGTGTTTACATGAAAAGTTATCAGTTTGAGAGAGAAAATGCTGAATGTTCGTATTCTGTATTTTCACCAAGTAAAGATAAGTCAAAAAAATATTACGAGTGTTATAAAATGGGCATTTGTTTGTTTTTGGAAGTTTTGGTGATATTCTTGGAGGGAATTCCCTTTATATGTAAAATATGACACCTTTAACCAAAACGAGTCAAAGATATCTAAATTCGTTAGGTTTGACGATATATCATATTGAAAAGTCGCTTTGGTTAAAGGTGTCATATTTTCATAATATAGAAATATGTCAAAATGCTTCAATGTAATATCAGGGCCTGTTAGGCCAATAACGGGAAATTCCTGGTTCACAGCAGTTAGGGAGACTGGGGCTGGTTGGAACAAGGGGTAGGGAGGAACTTTGCAAATATATCATAAAATATTTGACTGGTGACATCACAGGTCATGTTGTAATTTGAGGTCAAGCAGTGTGCATGCAGTCATTTTTAATTGCTTTGGATCCAACACATGTGCACATCAGAGGTCACCTTTCTTTATTTTTGCCCTGTTCAACTAAATATTTCACATCTCAAATAATTTCTCCTGTAACACAAACATCAAGACATTTTGAGGAACATTTATTTGAAGAGATACAAGATAAGGATAATCTTTAAACAGGTGCTTTTGCTTGGACTGGTCAGCTTTTGTTATCTAAATTTGACCTTGATCAATAATGAAGGTGCTGTTGGGGCTAGTTGGAACACTGAAGCTGGGGTAAGTTGGAACATGATCCAACCAATGGCTATAAATTGCTAAATCATTAAATTGCTATATTTGCTATAAATATTAGCAAAACCATTCCGGGATCACAGGGAGACACCAAAATGACAGGGGTTGACCACTTCACCGGTTTTCTGAAGAGGCCTGGTAATATTTCGCTCTAGCCTTAGGCGACATCATTTGGTCGAGCAGCAAGCTTTTTTTTAGATCTGGGTTATGCAAATTAAAGTTACCATTTGTCTTTTCGAAACAAAACAATGTTTGACTTCAGCTGTGCATTGATGCTTAAAACATAACATGTAGTCCAACTTACCCGGAGGGTGAGTCAACCAGCCTAATTTTCGGGGCAGCTGCAGGTTAGAACGAAAAAACGGTCTTTTGTTTTTAAACATACACACTTTTTGGGCATTGTTTGGACTTAGTACTGGTGGGTGGTAGATAGCCCTATGGGTGTACTATCATATGCACATGCAACAATTCCAAGTTCACATAAAACTTTTTACCTAGTCACCTTTTTATAAAAAACGTTCCAACCAGCCCCAGTCTCCCCTACTGATATTCTTCAGTGTGTCTATACTTCATTACAATATGACTATACTGATACTCGTTTCTTCATTGCATCTAATGTAGATGATTACAGCACTGCAACTAACATATTATCTCTTTTTATTCAAGAAATGACCCTGTACAGGAGGTGATACTTTGCTTTCTCAAGCGATTATACTTGTGCCAATATGTTTTATTTTGCGGTGACTTCCTAGTAGTAGTATTAACGGATTACAGAGCCCCTTTTGCCGGGATCGATAACTCTGTTTGCACTTTTTTGATTTTTGACAAATTTCGGGTTATCTCCCTTGATTCGAACATTTGCATGTTTTCACAGAATAAATAAATAAATTAATTAATTAATTAATTAATTTTAATTGTATTCATCCGCGGTGATGCGGTCATGTCTGGCGGTGATTCGGTCGCGGAAAAAAGCTTCCGCGGAGAAAAAGTAGTCCCTAGATAAAATGGTCCGATGGGGTCGAGTGAGGTATCAAAGTGAAGCTTAGGTGAAGGGGCATCTAATGGGCTGGGTGTGGGATTGAAATATCGGCATTCTGCGCATGCGCGGTGGCCCAAGGTTATGGAAATAGACGTTTTGGAGCTAGGAATGCCCCTAATGGTCCGACGGGGTCATATGAGGTATCAAAGTGAAGCATTCGTGAAGGAGCATCTGATGGACTGGGTGTGGGGTTGAAATATCGGCATTCTGCGCATGCGCGGTGGCCCAAGGGTATGGAAATAGCCGTTTTGGTATCTAGGGGAGCCCCTAATGGTCCAATGGGGTCATATGAGGTATCAAAGTGAAGCCTAGGTGAAGGGGGCATCTAATGGGCTGGGTGTGGGGTTGAAATATCGGCATTCTGCGCATGCACGGTGGCCCAAGGGTATGGAAATAGACATTTTGGAGCTAGGGGAGTTACTAATGGTCCAATGGGGTCATATGAGGTATCAATGTGAAGCATTCGTGAAGGGGCATCTGATGGACTGGGTGTGGGGTTGAAATATCGGCATTCTGCGCATGCGCGGTGGTCAAAGGGTATGAAAATAGACGTTTTGGAGCTAGGGGAGCCACTAATGGTCCAATGGGATCGAGTGAGGTATCAAAGTGAAGCATTCGTGAAGGGGCATCTGATGAGCTGGGTGTGGGGTTGAAGTATCGGCATTCTGCGCATGCGCGGTGGCCGAAGGGTATGGAAATAGACGTTTTGGAGCTAGGGGAGCCCCTAATGGTCCAATGGGGTCATATGAGGTATCAATGTGAAGCATTCATGAAGGGGCATCTAATGGGCTGGGTGTGGGGTTGAAATATCGACATTCTGCGCATGCGCGGTGGCCAAAGGGTATGAAAATAGCCGTTTTGGAGCTAGGGGAGCCCCTAAAGGTCCAATGGGGTCGAGTGAGGTATCAAAGTGAAGCATTCGTGAAGGGGCATCTGAAGGGTTGGGTGTGCGGTAGGAATATCATTCTGCGCATGCGCAGACGCAATGCGGAGCTCTCATCCAATCAGAAGCGAGTATTTCAAATCCGTCACAGAGCTCTCAGCCAATCAGAAGCGAGTATTTTGACCGGGTGCATTATGGGCCATATCCAAGATGGCGGCACGTATGTTCAAGATGGCGGCACATCCGGTGTCGAAAACTGGCCATTTCGTCGGGATGTGGTCACCTAGTGTCGAAAACTGGACCTTGTATGGGTCCTGCTAGACGTTTTGGAGCTAGGGGAGCCCCTAATGGGCCGATGGAGTTGTATGAGGTATCAAAGTGAAGTATATTTCAAGCATGGGTGGGTGCATGTAAAATTTTTCCTGAATAAATACGGAACACGGACTTTATCCTAAATTACGTGAAAATGCCTATATGGGGTATGGGGGGTATAGGACCATCCTGGGAAACCTACTTCTCGACATTTGCAGTATAGGTTGTGGGGTCTCGTTTTCTTAGTCTCGTCAAGACAAACATGATAGGAAGTGTCCCGCAGCGAATCGGTGAAATTTTTCAAAAAGTACGATATAGCCCCATATAGTCCCATACTGGGGGTATAGGATCAATGTTTGGCCCCCTGGGAAACGTACTTCTATACATTTGCGGTAGGATTGTTTGGATTTGTTTTTCACGTCTCGTCATTTAGAACATGATAGGAAGTGTCCCGGCACGAATCGGTGAAATTTTTGAAAAAGTACGATATAACCCCATATTGTCCCATACTGGGGGTATAGGATCGATGTTTGTCCCCCTGGGAAACGTACTTCTATACATTTGCGGTAGGGTTGTGGGGTCTCGTTTTCTTAGTCTCGTCATTTAGAACATGATAGGAAGTGTCCCGGAGCGAATCGGTGAAATTTTTGAAAAGTCACTGAGACCCATATAGACCCATATAGTCCCATACTGAGGGTATAGGATCAATGTTTGTCCCCCTGGGAAACGTACTTCTATACATTTGCGGTAGGATTGTTTAGCACAATATAGGAAGTGTCCCGGCACGAATCGGTGAAATTTTTGAAAAAGTACGATCCCCATATTGTCCCATACTGGGGGTATAGGATCGATGTTTGTCCCCCTGGGAAACGTACTTCTATACATTTGCGGTAGGGTTGTGGGGTCTCGTTTTCTTAGTCTCGTCATTTAGAACATGATAGGAAGTGTCCCGGAGCGAATCGGTGAAATTTTTGAAAAAAGTCACCGAGACCCATATAGACCCATATAGTCCCATACTGAGGGTATAGGATCAATGTTTGTCCCCCTGGGAAATCTACTTCTATACATTTGCGGTAGGGTTGTTTGGATTTGTTTTTCACGTCTCGTCATTTAGAACACGATAGGAAGTGTCCCCGAGCGAATCGGTGAAATTTTTGAAAAAAGTCACCGAGGCCTGGGTAGGCCCATAGGCCTATACTGCATGGCTATGGGTGTATAGGGCCATACGGGGTGGACATGTTGGAGTCTAGGTGAGTCCCTAATGGTCCAATGGGGTCGAGTGAGGTCTTATTTTGAAGCTCTCGTGGAGGAGCACTTGACTACACTAATGGTTCGTCCGTGTTCAATAGTCTGCGCATGCGCAGCCTGGCCCGTAGTATAGTAAGTAGGCATTTTGGGGGTATGTGGGTGTGTGTTTGGGTTAGAGATGGGCTATTCACGGTTCGAATGGGTCGTGTGAGGTATCAATGTGAAGCTTGTGTGGGGTAGAGTCAGAATGGCGTGTTTTTAAATGCATGTCGCGTCAATATGCGCATGCGCAGTCTGGCCGTAGTAGAGAAATCAGGCATTTTGGGGGGTATGTGGGTGTGTGTTTGGGGTAGAGATGGACCCCTATGGGTCCGAATGGGTCGTGGAAGGTGTCAAAGTGAAGCTTGTGTGGGTTAGAGTCAGAATGGTGTATTTTTAAGTGCAAGTCGCGTTAATCTGCGCATGCGCAGTTGGTTGTAGTAAGTAAAGTGGCCATTTTGGGGCAGTACATGAAGGTATTTGGGCTCGAGATGGGCTATTCACGGTTCGAATGCGTCCTGGAAGGTGTCATTTTGTAGCTCTCGGGGTGTAGACCCCGATTTGAGGGTTGTTCACGTCACCTGTGACGTCATCGGTGACGTCATCAGTACGAGTAGTAAGTAAAGTGGGTATTTTGGGGCAGTGAAAGGAAGGTATTTGGTGTAGAGATGGTTCATCCTTGGTCCGAATGCGTCCTGGGAGGTGTCATTTTGTAGCTCTCGGGGTGTAGACCCCGATTTGGGGGCTGTTCACAGCATCTGTGACGTCATTGGTGACGTCATCAGTACGAGTACTAGCGAAAGTGTGCATTTTGGGGCAGTGAAGGAAGGTATTTGGGGTAGAGATGGACCATCCTTGGTCCGAATGCGTCGTGTGGGGTGTCATTTTGTAGCCCTCGGCGTGCAGACCTCGATTTGAGAGCTGTCCACAGCATCTGTGACGTCATTGGTGACGTCATCAGTAGGAGTAGTAGCGAAAGTGTGCATTTTGGGGCAGTGAAGGAAGGTATTTGGGGTAGAGATGCTTCATCCTCAGTCCGAATGCGTCGTGTGGGGTGTCATCTTGTAGTTCTCGGCGTGCAGACCTCGATTTGAGGGCTGTCCACAGCATCTGTGACGTCATTGGTGACGTCATCAGTAGGAGTAGTAGCGAAAGTGGGCATTTTGGGGCAGTGAAGGATGGTATTTGGTGTAGAGATGGACCATCCTTGGTCCGAATGCGTCGTGTGAGGTGTCATCTTGTAGCAACGCTCACCAACGCCATTCTTAATGCTTCAACGCCCAGGTGAAATAGCTCAGAAGCTCTGATATTCCATGGAATTGTCACTAATTCTTCGAAATGCAGTGACGCCCGTCGACGCCCGTCGTTACACCTTAACACTCTAACATAACACCATGATATAGACCGGACAGAGAACAACAACAGCAACAACAACAAGGATCACACATGAGAGAACAACAACAACAAGAAGTTTTTTTTCATATAGTTTATTCTCCCCAATGTTACATCATACCCACGTTGGGGGAGCCGCGTTGGGTATATTTACAATTCAAGAATATTCTTGTCCAATCAGAGGCCACCATTTGCATCTGTCATATTCGTTCCTGTCCGTTAGATGTATTCTCGGCTACTCTTGTCCAATCAGAAGTCGCCATTTCAGAAAGTTCCATCTTCGGCCATGTTCGCTCTGAACCGTTTGTTCTAATCGTCATCGGACAGGCCAGGATACCGTTGAGGAAACATATCCTCAGATAGTTGTTTGCGCATTCTGGGTATCTATCAGTGCATGGGTGAATACTTTCATCCGATCGGGGTGGTGGGTCAGTTTAACCACGAAGAATGTAACATTGGTGACCCTCTCCACTATCCACTTGGTGTTGGGACGCTGTTCATAGGCCCATTCTAAGGGATCCACAGTGTCCAGTTGGGCCAGCATCGTCTCTAGCGACGCCCGATTGGTGATTGTGAAAGGATGGTCGTACACTGGGTTGATGGCACTGGAATAGAAATAGCACAATTCACGCGTCATCTTATGGCATAAGATGTACCCAAATGCTACATTTAATGTGAAGGACGTCGGTTGGTCATTGAAGATGGCTTCCACGTAGCTGCGTAGACGGGCGAGGTCGGTCAGTCGGAAATTGTACAAGTCCAATAACAACAGTGCCGTGTCATGGACCAATGGCGCCGAGAGATGTCACTCTCTGGATGATCTTCGGGTAAGAGATCGCTAGGAACATTTATGGGCTCGTCCAGAAAATGTTCGATGTATGACGTTTGACTCGAAACCGTAACGGTGGGATCCGGCCGGAAATCCAGGCTCTTCTCAACTGTGGGTATAGGCGGGCTCTCCGTCATCGCATCACCAGTGGCGTTCGTCTTCCCGGGCTTATCTTCAGTGGGTCTGACCTTCCGCGGCTCCTCTTCAGTAGGAAGTTGTCGCCAAAACCGTGGTGACGGACCATGGATCAAACGCTGATGCCGTTTTAACTGACTGCGTCGTTTGAAGAGTTGACCACAATCCTTACATTGTTCCGTCGCGTCCTCGTGGAATGAACGTTCGTGGCGCAGTAAAGCATCTTCCCGATTAAATGACCGTGCGCAGGTTATACAAGTATACAGTCCATCGTTGTGGGTGGAGGTCTCGTGGCGTCGTAAATTATCTAGACGAGTAAACTTCTTCTGGCAAGTTGTGCAAGTGAACATCTTGGTGGTTGACAGAGTGTCTGATGAAACGGCCAGGCCGCTTCCCTTTTATAGCACGCTAGCTGGTGATCTATTTTTAGCACACTCAGTTCAACTATCCCCAAGTCGAGGGCCGAGCCGTGACATCTTCGGTAACCTCCGTATCTCTTTGGGCACCTCAAAGCCTGTGGAGCTCAGAGAGATACGGAGGTTACCGAAGATGTCACGGCTCGGCCCTCGACTTGGGGATAGTTGAACTGAGTGTGCTAAAAATAGATCACCAGCTAGCGTGCTATAAAATATAAAAGGGAAGCGGCCTGGCCGTTTCATCAGACACTCTGTCAACCACCAAGATGCGCCAGAAGCTTCTGCTAGATGACGCCTGAACCTCTCGGCGATGGACTGTATACTTGTATAACCTGCGCACGGTCATTTCATCGGGAAGATGCTTTACTGCGCCACGAACGTTCATTCCACGAGGACGCGACGGAACAATGTAAGGATTGTGGTCAACTCTCCAAACGACGCAGTCAGTTAAAACGGCATCAGCGTTTGATCCATGGCCTACTTACTATACTACGGGCCAGGCTGCGCATGCGCAGACTATTGAACACGGACGAACCATTAGGTAGTCAAGTGCTCCTCCACGAGAGCTTCAAAATAAGACCTCACTCGACCCCATTGGACCATTAGGGACTCACATAGACTCCAACATGTCCACCCCGTATGGCCCTATACACCCATAGCCATGCAGTATAGGCCTATGGGCCTACCCAGGCCTCGGTGACTTTTTTCAAAAATTTCACCGATTCGCTCGGGGACACTTCCTATCGTGTTCTAAATGACGAGACGTGAAAAACAAATCCAAACAACCCTACCGCAAATATATAGAAGTAGATTTCCCAGGGGGACAAACATTGATCCTATACCCTCAGTATGGGACTATTTGGGTCTATATGGGTCTCGGTGACTTTTTTCAAAAATTTCATCGATTCGCTCCGGGACACTTCCTGTCATGTTCTAAATGACGAGACTAAGAAAACGAGACCCCACAACCCTACCGCAAATGTATAGAAGTACGTTTCCCAGGGAGACAAACATCGATCCTATACCCCCAGTATGGGACTATATGGGGTTATATCGTACTTTTTCAAAAATTTCACCGATTCGTGCCGGGACACTTCCTATCATGTTCTAAATGACGAGACGTGAAAAACAAATCCAAACAACCCTACCGCAAATGTATAGAAGTACGTTTCCCAGGGGGCCAAACATTGATCCTATACCCCCAGTATGGGACTATATGGGGCTATATCGTACTTTTTCAAAAATTTCACCGATTCGCTGCGGAACACTTCCTATCATGTTTGTCTTGACGAGACTAAGAAAACGAGACCCCACAACCTATACCGCAAATGTCGAGAAGTACGTTTCCCAGGATGGTCCTATACCCCCATACCCCATATAGGCATTTTCACGTAATTTAGGATAAAGTCCGTGTTCCGTATTTTTTCAGGAAAAATTTTACATGCACCCACCCATGCTTGAAATATACTTCACTTTGATACCTCATACAACTCCATCGGCCCATTAGGGGCTCCCCTAGCTCCAAAACGTCTAGCAGGACCCATACAAGGTCCAGTTTTCGACACTAGGTGACCACATCCCGACGAAATGGCCAGTTTTCGACACCGGATGTGCCGCCATCTTGAACATACGTGCCGCCATCTTGGATATGGCCCATAATGCACCGGGTCAAAATACTCGCTTCTGATTGGCTGAGAGCTCTGTGACGGATTTGAAATACTCGCTTCTGATTGGATGAGAGCTCCGCATTGCGTCTGCGCATGCGCAGAATGATATTCCTACCGCACACCCAACCCTTCAGATGCCCCTTCACGAATGCTTCACTTTGATACCTCACTCGACCCCATTGGACCTTTAGGGGCTCCCCTAGCTCCAAAACGGCTATTTTCATACCCTTTGGCCACCGCGCATGCGCAGAATGTCGATATTTCAACCCCACACCCAGCCCATTAGATGCCCCTTCATGAATGCTTCACATTGATACCTCATATGACCCCATTGGACCATTAGGGGCTCCCCTAGCTCCAAAACGTCTATTTCCATACCCTTCGGCCACCGCGCATGCGCAGAATGCCGATACATCAACCCCACACCCAGCTCATCAGATGCCCCTTCACGAATGCTTCACTTTGATACCTCACTCGATCCCATTGGACCATTAGTGGCTCCCCTAGCTCCAAAACGTCTATTTTCATACCCTTTGACCACCGCGCATGCGCAGAATGCCGATATTTCAACCCCACACCCAGTCCATCAGATGCCCCTTCACGAATGCTTCACATTGATACCTCATATGACCCCAATGGACCATTAGTAACTCCCCTAGCTCCAAAATGTCTATTTCCATACCCTTGGGCCACCGCGCATGCGCAGAATGCCGATATTTCAACCCCACACCCAGCCCATTAGATGCCCCCTTCACCTAGGCTTCACTTTGATACCTCATATGACCCCATCGGACCATTAGGGGCTTTCCTAGCTCCAAAACGTCTATTTCCATACCCTTGGGCCACCGCGCATGCGCAGAATGCCGATATTTCAATCCCACACCCAGCCCATTAGATGCCCCTTCACCTAAGCTTCACTTTGATACCTCACTCGACCCCATCGGACCATTTTATCTAGGGACTACTTTTTCTCCGCGGAAGCTTTTTTCCGCGACCGACTCACCGCCAGGCATGACCGCATCACCGCGGATGAATACATCTTTATAAAATTAAAATTAATTAATTAATTTATTTATTTATTTATTCTGTGAAAACATGCAAATGTTCGAATCAAGGGAGATAACCCGAAATTTGTCAAAAATCAAAAAAGTGCAAACAGAGTTATCGATCCCGGCAAAAGGGGCTCTGTAATCCGTTAATACTACTACTCTTCCTTATGTGTCGTTACACCCGTCCTGAACTTTTGGCAGACATTTGAAAATTTCGAGTCCGTTGATATAATAATATTACTGGTCATTGTTGGTATATAGATGGTTCATTCATAAGAATATATATGGTGACTGTTTGAACCAGAAATTATAATTAGCCTGGCCTCGACTAGCTGACAAGTAGTTGGGAATACCTGAGCATTACGTCACAATATACCGGCGAGTGACACTGGAGGGAAGAATACCCATCTAAAGCGAACACCTCCTCTCACCTTCCATTGGGGAGACACAAATATTCCTCAAACACAGTATACGTATTCTCTTTTGTGATCTAATTTTCGTTTATCAAAATATTGCTCCATAGAGAAGTTACTGATATAAACAATCCTGTTCTAGATTATAATATCCTGGATTCTTATCATGCTCATGCCACTAACATGAACATCATTGAACTCCAATCCAACCAGTGGTCAAAATCCATCATCGTTCTTCAGGATTCATATTATTGATCACTCATAGATTGGATTAAGTTCTCATAGTACTGTTCTCATTTCATACTTTTGCAAATTCTTGTAACATGGTCAGGTCCCAGTTCTATTAAGTACACGTATGAAAGGTGCGAACTGGTATAATGGATTTCATCTTGTTGTGTATGACGAAAGAATGAAATATGATGAAGGCCATTAACATTTTCAATGAAGTGAGTTTTGATATTAAATATGTATACAATTGATTCCAACCTGCAGGTCATTGGATTCAGCACTTCTGATATCAGATGCAACATGACTGTTACACAATGGATGTACTGGATGAAATGGAAAACCCAATACAGACTATCGATTGGTTCAGCTGTGTCAGAAAGGTGTGGAATGACAGAGGTGGGGAAAATCAGAGCCGGTGAAGCAATAGCTCCTGGATCTGGATCATTCAATATGAATGTGATAAATGCACAAGTTCATGGTCATTGATACAGTATGGTGAAGGTGATCTGTAAAACCAGTATACAAAATTATACCGAGCGCATTGAATCCTCATCACATGATGCTGAGACAGATCAGCACAGAGTGTCGGTAAAATCAAGTGTGTTTTGTAGAGGATTCTCTCAATGATGATGCTAAAATACACATACAAAATATGAAGTGTTCATGTGTAGGGCCTATAGCACAAAATTACAAGCAAGTTGGTACAACTAGGCACACAGGGTCTCATTTCTGCCGCTAACGTGTTGATTTGGGTGGGGGCGTCCTCTCAGGGGAAGGTGGGGGTGGGATGGGGCCCAATATCTCAAGCAGTATTCCAGATTTTCCATCAATATACTCTATTCCATACCCCAATATTTCAAACACGTCAAATCAGACAGCTGGGAATGTGACTTCCACATCCCTGGCTGGACATGCTAGTGGGGAACCCTCAATCCCAGGTTAATTACCATTGGTGAAGTTGACGTCCAACAAATCCAAAATTGAGCTTGGTATCCGGCCCTATTAGTGAGGTGGCTTAGCAAAAAGATCGTGACACGCTGGACCAAAGCACCAAACTTGGCACATCCATCACGTGAGGCATACAGAACAATATCAGAAGGGGTGCCCATCACTTTGGATCATGTGACGCCCTCTGGCCCCCAAAAGGGCATTTAACCCTATCTGGTATGGGCTGTTGGGACCTGTCGTGGCCTGGGGGTCATTCTCTTACCCCTTGAGCTAGGAGGCTGAAACTTACGTCACTATACCCCCTGGGTCAAGCTCTACCAGAAAATGTAAAAAACAAAATCCAAGATGGCCGCTCTGATGACGTCACATTGACGCCATTTTTCAAAAACCGCATTTTTTGGTCGATTTTTCGGTCAGATTTTCCGAATTTTTTATTTATGCAATTTCTTCGCAAAAACTGCATGATAAATTAGTAAATATTAATGTGATGTGCAATAAAATAGTTTTTGCCCACTTTTCATCCGGAAAAGCAGAAATTTTGAAGGAATATGACAAAAACATCAATTTTCTGATACCCCGCGTGGCCGCCATCTTAAATTTACCCATGATCCTCTGCTCGGAGGGTTATGCAAATGGCCTCAAAATGACCACAATATGATAAACTATAAAGTCACGGGGTTTCAGCTCTCTGTTTGGCCGTTCCGGAGATAGCGCAGAAAGTTTGATAGGGGTGGCATAATCCCCCCTCCAGGCCAGGTAGGGTTAAGGGGAAATATTACCAATTAAAAAATAGATAGCTTACCAATATCTTCATTATTTTCATTATCCTTGATTGATTGAAATTGGAGCGATAAGCAAGAGGTGGGAGAAATTGACGACGTCTGGCGACTAAAAAGCAACCATATGACTCAACAGGAAAGCTTTCCTGAGCACCAAACATGCAGTCCCGAGAATACGGTGGATTCTCGGATGTAGCCTTAGTATCTCAGCTGCGCATTTATTTTAGAGGTTCATGTGGAGATTATCCACACGGCCCCTAGCACCGGCTTAAGCGGAATTAGATACGCTAGCTCGGGTGCGGTGATGACAGTTCAGCTCAAACAAATGACTCCTTGAATGTTAATGGGTGAGCGTTGAGGACGTCTGATGGAGTAAACGCTTCAACATGGGGTAAACCTGGTAAATGCAAGAATAACCCAGAAAAACTAACCTGGCCAGCCTTGAGCATGTCCAGCTCCCCCCTCCCCATTTTACGAGATGGATGGAAAGCTGAATCGTCAAGTTTTAATGAAAATAGGGGCGATTGTTTCCTTTTACACAGGCGATTATGTAAACCTAATTGTTTTAGGTGGTTTTAGCTACCCCACTTCCTTCTAAGAGAATTTTTCCCTGGTGATCCAAAATGAATAAACGTTGAGAGCTGTAACTTAGCGCAGTTATAGCTTATGATATTGAAGTTATTCTGAGCCTGTAGCATAATACTCGGAGCAGAGCATCATGAGTAAATTGAAAATGGATGGTATTAGGGTGTAACTGGAAAGTTCTGTTTTCCTCGTATTCCTTCAATATTAACCCTACCTGGCCTGGGCCCCCACCAAATATTCTGCGCTATCTCCGGAACGACAAAAACTGGAGAACTGAAACTCCGGGACTTTATCGTTTATCATATTGGGGTCATTTTGAGCCTATTTACATGACACCCCGAGCAGAGGATCATGGGTAAATTCAAGATGGCGGCCACGTGGGGTACCAGAAAATTGATGTTTTTGTCATATTTCTTCAAAATTTCTGTTTTTCCGCGATGAAAAGTGGACAAAAACTATTTTATTTCACATCACATTAATATTTACTAATTTATCATGCAGTTTTTGCGGAGAAATTGCATAAATAAAAAAAATCGAAAAATATGACCGAAAAATCGTTAGAAAAATGAATTATTTTTGGAAAATGTTGTCATCATGGCTGCCATCTTGGATTTTGTGACATTTTCTGGTAGGGCTTGAACCAGTGATACAGTGTGGCAAGTTACAGCTTCCCAGCCATAAGGATAATAAAAATAACGAAGCTGTTGGGAGGCTAACTATTCTTTGAATAGCAATATTGCCCCTCAGATGCCCTTTTGGGGACCAGAGGGCATCACAGAACCCAGAGCAACGGGCACCCCTTCTGATATTGTTCTATGTGTCTCAAGTGATGGGTGTGCCAAGTTTGGTGCTTTGATCCAGCGTGTCACGATCTTCCCAAAATATGGCCCTAAGCCACCTCACTATATGTTAATCAGTGATGTATTCCCCTACGGACCCTGTTGCCTCGACGGAGGTCTTTGCGCTCATCCAGCGCTTGTTTCAATATGGATTTTGATATATTTGCCGAGATGAATATTTAATATTAAAGGTATACTCAATGGTCCGTTATATTAATCGCGTTTTTCGTCCATAAACAATATTTGCATACAACCAAAATCTCACATGAATATGTTGCTAGCGAATGGACACGTCAGAATATCTCTACACCCCGTTGATGATAAATGGAGTACTGAATGATTGTATTTCGTCTAGATATTGGACATCCAAGTCATTGCAAATCACTTGATGCGTTACATCAACATGATTTTAGCTCATTGCGTTGATCATGTAAGTATATATCTATTATTTGGCACGGGCCATTGAACAGCTTCTGTTTTGTATTAATGTTCGTCTAATTTCAGAAATGTTTGCATTTTACCAGGTATGTGTAATTGACCTATTTTCCGACGAATGTGACCATTGGCTTTTGAAAACACAAGTTCATGACGGATACGCGCTCGACACAATCGTACTAGACGGGGAACACTCGCCTGAATCAACTCCGATCTCGCCTCAATGGCTAACTGCATTGTCGGTAAGTCTGAAGGATCGTATGTTTTTAGAACCTGATCTTCCAGCTGTTCGAGCAAATGTAGCGGTTCTCTAACAAGACTGCAGATGTCGAAGCAAGCGAAAATCAAAGTACAAAGTAAGCGAAGTCGTAACACGTCTACAGAGGCGCAGTGAAAACAGTCTGCACTGTGATACTTGGGACGTTTGGCGACAAGCTCATTGAGTACCGGTAGTGTGTCGAAATATCTGCAGCAGGCAATTCGGTCAAGACAGGTGTCGTAGTACGGAGATGCACCCGCATCAATAATAAGATTAGCTAATTTCACGGCAGAAGTTATTTGTTTTACTACCCCTGGAACTTTCGGACCCAACGAATCATCAATCAGACTCTTTATGAAAGGTCTCCCCAATAGATGTAAATTCACATTGGCACCTTTTTCTATTAGAAGTTCGTTGATATGAGGGGAGCCACCCATCAAGCTGAACCAGAAAGGCGAATGGTTCCAAACAGTTTGCACGTTGATATCGGCGCCGTGTTCCAGTAAAAGATTCACCATGGCCAAGTTTATTAAGCCTGCTGCTAGGTGTAAAGGTGTTACTCCCTTTTCATCACATATATCGACGGGGACCCTGTGTTCGGTTATTGAGATCCTCGCCAAATCCAGATATCCGTGCATTACGGCCAGGTGCAATGTAGATATGCCATTCCGACCAACAATACTCATGAAGGCTCCGTTCTCAAGAAAGAGACTTACCATATCCAAATCACGTCTTTGCAACGCCTGATATAAAGGAGTTTCTCCATGATGATTAGCAAAATCCACAGAGGCTCCTTGCTTCAACAAGAGCTTAACCATTTCAAAATTAGCCTTTGCTGATGCAACATATAGCGGAGTTTCTCCGTCCTGTTCAGCAATATTCACTGAAGCTCCGTGCTTCAACAAGAGCTTAACGTTTTCAAAATTACCGTTTGCCGATGCAACATATAGTGGAGTTTTTCCGTGCTGGTTAGGGACATCCACTGAGGCTCCATACTTCAACAACAGCTTAACTGTTCCGAAATTTGCCTTTGCCGATGCAACATATAGCGGAGTTTGTCCATTCCGGTTTGCAACATTCACTGAGACTCCGTGCTTCAACAAGCGTTTAACTGTTTCATAGTTAGCCTTTGCTGATGCAACATATAGCGGAGTTTCTCCGTTCTGTTCAGCAATACTCACTGAAGCTCCGTGTTTCAACAAGCGTTTAACCGTTTCATAATTAGCCTTTGCCTGTGCAACATATAGCGGAGTTTCTCCGTCCTGTTCAGCAATATTCACTGAAGCTCCGTGCTTCAACAAGAGCTTAACGTTTTCAAAATTACCGTTTGCCGATGCAACATATAGTGGAGTTTTTCCGTCCTGTTCAGCAATATTCACTGAAGCTCCGTGCTTCAACAAGAGCTTAACGTTTTCAAAATTACCGTTTGCCGATGCAACATATAGTGGAGTTTTTCCGTGCTGGTTAGGGACATCCACTGAGGCTCCATACTTCAACAACAGCTTAACTGTTCCAAAATTTGCCTTTGCCGATGCAATATATAGCGGAGTTTCTCTATACTGGTTAGCAACATCA
>JAVTVY010040378.1:0-18572 GCA_036873755.1 Hanleya hanleyi
CCACCAAACAAGGCTATACCACCAAACAGGGCTATACCACCAAACAAGGCTATACCACCAAACAGGGCTATACCGCCAAACAGGGCTATACCACCAAACAGGGCTATACCACCAAACAGGGCTATACCACCAAACAGGGCTATACCGCCAAACAGGGCTATACCGCCAAACAGGGCTATACCGCCAAACAGGGCTATACCGCCAAACAGGGCTATACCGCCAAACAGGGCTATACCACCAAACAGGGCTATACCGCCAAACAGGGCTATACCGCCAAACAGGGCTATACCGCCAAACAGGGCTATACCACCAAACAGGGCTATACCACCAAACAGGGCTATACCACCAAACAGGGCTATACCACCAAACAGGGCTATATCACCAAACAGGGCTATACTCCCAAACAGGGCTATACCACCAAACAGGGCTATACCACCAAACAGGGCTATACCACCAAACAGGGCTGTACCACCAAACAGGGCTATACCATCAAACAGGGCTATACCACCAAACAGGGCTATACCACCAAACAGGGCTATACCACCAAACAGGGCCATGCCACCAAACGCCTCCACTCAAAAGTTTCTCAAATTTGGCGATACATATCGCATGCTGATCGCAAAATACGAGGGTAGCGTGCAAGATTTATGACGTTACATTTCCTAAATGTAACTTGTATCCTATTCCGCTTAATACGGGGCCAAGGGTCGTATGAACCAATGTAATTCAAGATTCTCATAGTGCTCAAATGAAGACACAATGAAAGCGTGGCTGAGATAACTCATTCTCTTGATGACGACTTTACAACGAATATATTGGATTAACCCTATCTGGCCTGGCCGATTTGGAGTGTATCGCAGTCTGAGGGGGGTGGGGTGGGGGCGGAAAGTGCCCCCCCCCTATATATTTTCTCTACCACTAAGGCTTGAGCGCTGAAACTTACCACACAGTATCTTGGATTAAAGCTCTACCTGGAAATGCAAAAAAATCCAAGATGTCCGCCATGATGACGTCACAGTGACGTAATCTTCTCCGAAGCCATTTTTGGCCTTTTTGGGGTCGATTTTTCGAAATTTTCATTTTTCTCTCTCGAAAAAAAATAATAAAATAGAAAATAATCAGTTTTGCATAAAATACCTTTAAGGCCTTTTAGGCAAGGAAAATGTAAAGAAATGGAGTGAAAAGATTGAAAAACATGACTTTCGCGGATACCACATGGCCGCCATTTTGAATTTACCCATGATCCTCTGCCCGGGGGTTATTGATAATAGGCTAAAAATGACCCCAATAAGATAAGCTTAAAAGTCACCAAGGTTCAGCCTCCTCGGTTTTGTCGTTTCGGAACAGCAGAGAAAAGTTCACAAGGGTGGAGGGGGCACCCTCCCCCCCCCCAGGCCAGGTAGGGTTAAGAATACTGATGAGCGATACGGATTTGATAAGTTTGGAACATCATGATGTCTTGCCGGAATCATTGAAAAATGTTGACCGCTCAGTAGGCCTGAAGAAAGCCTATGGCGGTCATATCCAGTGACCTCCAAGTTACAAATAGCGAATCAATCAAGGCACAGTTCACAATGGGCCGGTTGACTCACGATCGAAGTCGAGACCATCCGACTGTCAATGAAAGTTCGGGAAATTTGAATGTAGCCACATACCATTATAGGCATTGTACTAATGATAAAGTGGGTTCTTATCAGTGAGATTTCGATGCAAATAACAGCGACCGTGTTAATTATTTGAAGCGACTAATGAACTAATTGTTATAACAGTTTATGCATCCTATTAAATACAACAACAATACAGTTAGTTAACCACGAGTCTATTAATTATATCCCAGACACTAAAGTATAGGTGACAGGTAAAGGGAGACAACTCATATGGATTCGTTTCGCAGTTGATTGTGAAAAAGATAGTTGACCAGTTTCTCTGGTTTTCACACAAATATATCAATCAGAGGATGTCATATAGGTCGGGTAGTTTAGTACTGTTACAGAGAGATTAATTTGTGCACGTTAACACCGTTATTTGATGGAAACACTTGCTGGTAACTGGACATGTTGGTAGAAAGTTGGCGGCCCTTTTTCTCAAGTTAATGAAGGTCCAATAGGGCGCAAAAGTAACAATAAGTGCGCCATGGAGATGCTCCAGTTACCACCGGGGAAATGTACTTGTCGTCGGCATAGCGTTGAGGGAAGGGAGACGCTATGAATCTTAGCTAATCCCCGGTGTGTGTTCTCATATCTTTCATCAAGTTTCTGCTATAATCACCCATGGATCATTCATAAAAAAAGCCTTCTCGCCAATGTGTGTTATGTGTGCATCAAGTCGGCTCCTGTCGGTACCTCTATCACACGTTAAGCACCTATACAGCTTTTCTCCGGTATGTGTTTTCATGAGTTTGACAAGGTTACTATTTCTTACAACGAGCATCAATACCTCTTTTCTTCATTGTGTGTTCTCCGGTGTCTAGCAAGGTCACTTTTGTTGGAACATCTATAGTCACACATGGAGCATTTGTACGGCTTTTCTCCAGTGTGTATTCTCGTGTGTGTAACAAGGTCAGTCTTTCTGTTACATCTAAAATCGCATACTGAACATCCATATCGCTTTTCTCCATTGTGTGTTCTCCGGTGTCTAGCAAGGGTACTATCGTCGGAACATCTATAATCACACATGGAGCATTTGTACAGCTTTCTCCAGTGTGTCTGCTCGTGTGTTTAACAAGGTCACTGCTATTGTTACAACTATAATCACACACTGAACATTCGTACGGCTTTTTTCCGGTGTGTGTTCTCATAAGTTTGACAATGTGACTGCTGCTGGTACATCTATAATCACACACTGAACATCCATACGGCTTTTCTCCAGTGTATGTTCTCGTGTGTTTAACATGGTCGATGTTTCTGTTACATCTATAATCACACATTGAACATATATATGCCTTTTCATCATTGATGTTCTCATATCTGCAGCTCTCTCAGTTGTTGTGTGTCCATCTGTCTGTTCATTCTCCTTCATCACCACATTTCCCATTGAGATTGTTTGTCGCTGATACAGAGTCATGGGGTAAGGGTGATCGTTTATAGGGTGAGTAAGTGAGTGAGTGAATAGAATTTAACGTCGCTTTCAACAATATTTCAGCTATATCACGACGAACCAACTAAGGACCACCAGACCCAGTTGTCTTCCTGCTACTTCAAAGAAGAAATCTTTGAAGCAGCACGGAACCAGACACCCACCATCCACCCTATAAAAAACACTGAGGACAGTGCACAAGACACAGACAGGACACTTACATGATGCAATAAAGACAAGTGATATTACAGTGCTAGACATCACATTATCAAGTTCCTGGTGCTTCTCGGCAAAATGCATTGAAGCAACAGAAACCTGAACCCACCCAACCACCAGCGTGATTGTTGTCTTGGTAAAACTAAGACTTTCCTGAAAGACAATAAACCCCAATTTAAATGACTAACAACTGAGAATACAGCCTATTCATAGATTTAGTGGTATTCAAATATGTTTACATTATTCTTAGCATCATTGAAATCACATGTAAGGTACCATAAAAAATTATGATCCACCTTTCATGTATGGGTGTGTGGTACAAAATAGTTATGTCGTTGTCGAAATAACTAAACGCAGTATCTTTAACGAAGATTCCTTCGCGGTGATGCGGTCTGGTGGTGATGTGGTCTGTCTCCGCGGACAGGAATTAGTCCCAACTTCCCCGGCATTCTTCAGTGTGCGTTCTTGTGTGTTTAGCAAGGCCACTATTGTCGGAACAGCTATAATCACACTTAGAGCATTTATACGGCTTTTCTCCAGTGTGTGTTCTCGAGTGTTTAACAAAGTCACTGTTACTGTTACATCTATAATCACAAGTTGAGCACCTATACCGTTTTTCACCAGTGTGTGTACTCCTGTGTATATCAAGCCGATTAATTTTGGTACATCTATAATCACACATTGAGCATTTGTACGGCTTTTCTCTAGTGTGTGTTCTCGTGTGTCTAGCAAGGGTACTATTGTCGGAACATCTATAATCACACATGGAGCATTTGTACGGCTTTTCTCCAGTGTGTGTTCTCGTGTGTCTAACAAGGTCACTGTTTCTGTTACATCCATAATCACAAATTGAGCATCTATACGGATATTCACCAGTGTGTATATTCATGTGTATATCAAGCCGGTTCATTTTGGTACATCTATACTCACACATCAAGCATCTAAACGGCTTTTCTCTAGCGTGTGTTCTTGTGTGTTTAGCAAGGTCACTATTGTCTGAACATCGATAATCACACATGGAGCATTTATACGGCTTTTCTCCAGTGTGTGTTCTCATGTGTCCAACAAGGCTACTTTTGTTCGAACATCTATAATCGCACATGGAGCATTTATACGGCTTTTCTCCAGTGTGTGTTCTCGTGTGTTTAACAAGGGTGCTGTTTCTGTTACATCTATAATCACACATTGAACATATATATGCCTTTTCATCATTGTTTGTTCTCATATGTGTAGCCCTCTCAGTTGTTGTGCGTCCATCTGTCTGTTCATTCTCCTCCATCACCACATTTCCCATTGGGATTGTTTGTCGCTGATACAGAGTCACGGGGTAAGGGTGATTGTTTATATCGTGCCGTGTTGACTGGTAATGTGTCTTGGTAAAATTGAGACCTTCCTGAAAGAAAATAAACCCCAATTTGAATGATTAACAACTGAGCATATAGCCAGGCCTATCCAAAGATTTAGTGATATCCAATATTTTTACATTACTCCCAGCAGCATTGAAATCACATGTTTAGTACTATAAACAATTATGATCCACCTTTCATGTATGGGTCACAAGACAAAGGAGACCAACAGTCTGTCTGTTCGTCCACACAGAAAAAAGAGATGTGTTAAGAAACCGTGGTGAAGTGACGATTTAACTGTGATATGGAATAGAGTTTGTTGCGCTGAGAAAGATTGGAGAAAGTGTAAACATACTAATGAGAAAAAGCAGAATAAGTTAACTTTGATACGGGAGAGGAAATATTTTGATAAGTCTGTACAAAGGGCGAAGAGAACCCATTGGTATAAATGTCAGAATGAAATTCTAAGTCTCCAAAAGTGAAATTCCAAAGATTTCTGGAAGAGTATTGGTAAAGTTGGGGTCTATTCCTATGGAAATTGTTCTAGACAATGGTGATATATCGCATGAGAAAGATAATGTATTGATCAAATGGCGTGATGAATATGATAAATTGTTGAATCGGTCATGTACCACCCCACAGCTAAATGAATCAATTGTTAGTCCCCAACGGGCAACAGAAACTGAAGTTAGCATCGAACCTTTCAGTATTGATGAAGTAATAGAGGCAGTTTCTAATTCCAAGTTGGGAAAATCAGCAGGAGCCGATAACCTACCGGCCGAGGTATTAAGGTCTGAGAATGTTATCAATATTTTACATAGACTATTTAATATATGCATCATTAATGAAATTATTTCATCAATGTGGACAAAAGGTATCATTAATCCGATACCGAAATCCAATACGAACGACCCGCGTGATCCACTGTCATATAGAGGTATAACGCTGGCGCTGGCGGCGTATAAAATGTTCTTTTTCATTCTGAATAAGAGACTGTCAAAATGGGTTGAGCAAAATGAGCTTCTGTCTGACGAGCAAAATGGTTTTAGGAGTGAGAGAAGTACAATTGATCATCTGCAATCGCTGACCTCTATAATAGAAACTCGTAAGCAAAAAATAATGCCCACATTTGCAGCTTTTATAGATTTTAATAAAGCCTACGATTCGGTGAATAGAAATTGGATGTGGAAAAAGCTACGAAAATTTGGCTTGAATCCCAAGTTCTTGGATGTTATAAAAGCAATGTACCGTGAAGTGTATAGTTGTGTCCGTCTGAACGGTCACGTGATCGAGTGGTTTAAGGTCGAGAGTGGTGTTAAACAAGGATGTGTTTTATCACCTTTGTTATTCAAACTATATGTGAACGACCTAGCTATATATCTTAAAAGCCTCAATCTTAGTATAAATATTGATGGAGAAAACGTTAGTCTGCTCATGTATGCCGATGACATTGTTTTAATATCTGAGACAAGCCGAGGACTCAAAGTCCTTCTGAGTCACCTGAATACTTGGTGTGAGAGAAACTGTATGACTGTAAATGCGGATAAATCAAAGATAATCCATTTTAGGAATCCATCAGTAGGCCAAACGAATGACGATTTCATTTGTGGTAGCCACCAGTTAAAACTTGTGGAGAAATACATGTATTTGGGGCTGTTATTGACCGATACGTTAGACTATTATGTGATGTCGAAGTGCGTAGCCCAATCTGCTGGTAGGGCATTAGGCCTTGTAATAGCGAAATGTAAAAGCATTGGTGGTGTACCTTTCAGTGTTTTTACTAAACTTTACGACAACATTGTAGTCCCTGTAATCTCCTATGAAGCAGCCATTTGGGGTACTCACGAATTCTCACACATTAATGCTATACAGAATCGAGCTGGAAGATTTTATCTCGGGTTGGGCAAATATGCACCTAATGTGGGTGTGAGTGGAGACCTTGGGTGGACTCCTATGTCAGTCATCTTATGGAAAACTGTTGCCAGCCAATGGGTAAAATGTACATCGCTACATGTCACTAGACTCAATCGCCGAATATTTATATGGGCAAATAAGTTAGCAAAACCGGGGTGTAAAAATTGGAATTTTAGAGTACACAAGTTATTTTTGTCTATACAGTGTTCGCAGTTTTTGAATATAAATGCTAGGTATGGGAAGAAATTTGTATGCAAAACGGTTGAAAAGGCACTGTTGGATAATTTTGAGCAGAAATGGAAAAGGGATTTGGAGAAAAATACCGGTAAGCTCAGAACATACAAGTTAACACACGTAAATGTGAACCGTATATGCTAGAACAATACTGTCTAGGAAGCGCAGAAGTGCGCTTGCTATGTTCCGTTTAGGAGTGGCGCCTATACGATTAGAAACCGGACGATATGAAAAACTCACCGTAGAGGCCCGAATATGTCCGATTTGCCAATCGGGAGTTGAAGATGAAATGCATGTGTTATTGGAATGCCCCGCATACGAAGATCTTAGGTTAGACTTCCGCACTGAAGTCAGTTTTATGTTTGATCCACGACTAGCCAGCATGTCTAATATTGAGCTATTGGCTATCTCGTTATCTCATGAAAGCCTAGTTCATATCAGTGCCAAACCCTGTGCAGACGTATTAGAGCGTCGCAGAAATATTATGTATAGTAGGTAACATTTTCAATTATTGTATTTTAACTACTATGTGTTGTATTTTATGTATGCTAAATAATGTTTTTATTTCGTCTCTCATAACTCTATAAGAGTGGTGTGCGGTATATTATTTGTATCTACTCATAGAAATGTATACATACCAAACATTGAGACGTTAATAAACAAATATCTATCCTGGGTATAGCAATGAATATCCGGGAGGTCTTTGGATGATTCAGAGGCGCTAAAAATGGAACCTAATGCATGAAAGATCGATCGAAAGATCGACTGATTGGTTAAAAACCTGTCACATGATGTCCCACTTCTGATGTTGAGATAACTAGTAATATTACAATTATCAAGGTAAATGTAATAAAGGAACATCAATATACCGCCTGTTATTATTTACATTTCTATCAATTAATCTTTGGCATGACGATATTCAGTAAATTGATATGACAAACAGCATAGTTCTATCATGCTCAGAAATGAATTTAAACTGAACGCAATAATTCACCCCGTGTTATCACAAAACATACTCGACACTCCTTGCCCCTTCCTCTGTCACGCAATTTGAAATTTATGGACTGCCGAATACTCACCGTCTTCGATGTGCCGATGACCTGGGTTGATATTTCCCCTAATTTCATTGATGCGCAAGGAACAGAATCGTTCAACTGAATGCTCGGTAGCTCGTTCGGAGTGACTACCGGTAGAGCAAGAGTGTCCCCATATTCAACCAGTTCTTGCTTAACCCCTGATAGCACGATTCGGGTCAATACAGAATCAGGCGTTGTATATTCTAGCCGATGTAGTTGTGATCCCAACGCCTTCTCCAGATTCGGAGACCTGTGATTTACAGTCGTCAATGTCGCCTTGCCTGGAATCACAGGCGGTGATACGTGTTCAACAGTGGACAATGTTGCCTTGTACGGACTCTCCTTCGAAGATTCGTGTCTTACAGTGGTGAATGTTGCCGTGTCCGGACTCTCCGTCAGAGATTCGTGTTTTACAGTGGTCAATGGTGCCGTGTCCGGACTCTCCGTCAGAGATTCGTGTTTTACAGTGGACAATGTTGCCGTGTCCGGACTCGCCGTCAAAGATTCGTGTTTTACAGTGGTCAATGTTGCCGTGTCCGGACTCTTCGTCAGTGATTCATGTTCAACAGTGGACAATGTTGTCGTGTCCGGACACTCCGTCAGAGATTCGTGTTTTACAGTGGTCAATGTTGTATTTTCCAGACTCACGGTTGATTTCGTGTTTCACAGTGGATAATATATGGAGACTCCACTCTGGCTCTGTTTCCATCGTCTTATGAACTGGTGTTTCTGAGAATTCGGACAAATCCATGTTGTACATGATCGAATAGTTAAATATGTGTTTCAGCGTCTATTTCAGCTCAAGTGTCTATTCCAGCTCAAGAATAACACCGAGATATTCTGAGATATCCTGAAATGAAAGAAGACAGAGATTGATCAGTATTCCGTGGTTACATGTTCAGTAAAAGGTCAAGTCTCACATTCTTTGGTCAACCGGAATCAATTACCATGGACCTTTCCTGAAATACCACATTAGTCACTGGAGCAAGATTCATACGTTTGAAACATTGTACGTCATGTTCATTGAAATACGATACCATTAGTTTTACATGTTGTTGCACCAGAACAAGCCGAATGATACACGACTGAAGTTCAGATAGCTGTGAGTTGTAGTTCGAGTTTCCTACAACCCTACAGTAACACGGCTGATAATTCAGGACAGATTGTGCAGCTGAGGGCAGAAAGCGCCAATTTTGCTCGACCACGGGATGACCCAATCTCATCCTAGTCAAAATTATACCAAAAACTTGCCCACAGTTCCTATTTAATATCCTGCCGAGCCAATACACGCTCAGAAATATTCAGGGAATAATCCTGAATAGATCAGGCTGCACATCCACAACTCAATTTCAGGGATTTTATCTGAAATCCAGTTATAATTTCCTGAAATTCAGGTACATCATCCATGAACTAAAACTAAATTACCTGAATTTTACTTACCTGAATAGGGTCAGGAATTTACTAATCAGGGATCTTTTTTTCTGAAATTCAGGAAATTATTCCTGGATTTCAGGTAAAATCCCTGAAATTGAGTTGTGGATCTGCAGCCTGATCTATTCAGGATTATTCCCTGAATATTTCTGAGAGTGTACAGCACCCAGTCATTTCACCGGAAGCCAAAACGAAAATCGTACGCATGCGCTTTTCGGGGTTTCCTCTGCCCCCTCCCCCCCACCCCCTCCCCACCCGCCAATTTGTTACAAATTATCAAATGTGGGGCTGAACAGTTAGACAAAGTGATTTGTTGACTTCGAGATATTCAAATTTCCAAGTAAATTAATAGTAGTGTAACGAGAGGCACCTGCACCAGTGCTTGCATGTATTAGCTCACAGCCAGCGGAAATTTCCCTTTAGCTCAGTCGGTAGAGCGCTGGTGTGGCAAGCAAGAGGACCCCGGATCGAATCCCGGTAGCGCCTAAAAATCCCCGTCCGTTACATTGGTGCCGTGACCACTGGTTCATGGAGCGTGGGGCTCTGGACCAGAGAAATCGGGTTGTCTCGGAGGAGGAGAGGATTTAGGCGGGGAGGAGTGTAACGGGGGGCATTTGCACCAGTGCTTGTACTAGCTCACAGCTAGCGGGAATTTCCCTTTAGCTCAGACGGTAGAGCGCTGGTGTGGCAAGTAAGAGGACCCCGGATCGAATCCCGGTAGCCTAAATATCCCCGTCCGTTACAGTAGCATACCGACAACAACAAATGTGACAGACACTTGTTCAGACCCTTGCAAGCCGGCGTCTTCACGGCTCTGATACAACAGATATTGTGGGAAACCGGATTGCAAACAAGGTAAACGACTTATAATCACGTTGTGGCACACGATTTTACGCAAAATGTGGCATCTCCACCTGAATCAGTGTGCCTTACTCGTACCTTCACGCTTAATCGTATGAGGAACTTAGGCAAGGTACGAGTACCTCAAACTGCCTTCCTACGAACTCCGTCATCAGATTGAGAAGCTGGACGAGTGAGTGGGCAGGTTTTATACAGTGATTTTGTAATATTCAAGGTATATGGCAGTATATTATTTTCAGCTTACTTTACGCTGCGTATTTCCTATATCTTTCTGGTATTAATACGAAGTGTGAAATTTTCCTTTACCCCGTATTCCTTTCTGATATTATTACGAACTATGAAATGTATATTTTGTTAAGCCAAGTTTTCATGTCATGTCTTCAACGAACAAAGAAATCTGCGCTACATTTTGTTTGTTTGTTTGTGTTTTGTAGTCCATGTCATATGTTGGATAATTGAATAAAAAACTTTATGTTGAGAAACTATATCATTCCATGTATTTCGTGTTCCATTGAGACAATGTTATACAACATCTGCCCCGAAAACATTATAACACGTGGTTGCTGACCATTTATAGTACGGTATACAGAAAACATAAGCTACGCCATATATTATTTTATTCCAATACTGACCGCACAATGTCCGAGTCGGAACAGGTTTGTTATGCCGTTGCACACGTACAATAACAAATGATCTGCTCAAGGGTTAATATGCCAATATTTAAAAATATGTACCCGTATCTGGACCGTGCGTAGTGCTTGAAATTGGTTAAATAGCTGATTGGGTCGGTCTCTATTCATTTCTATTGTTTCAATACCTTTTCACTGTTAAGAAGTCATCAGACAGCCCTGTACTGCATACAATTTGCATAAAATACAGGTTTATACTCTCAAAACGCAAATGTTAGATTTAACAAAAAGAGTGTTGGAGGAAGGAAAGCATTTAAAAAGTGTTGTATTCACCCACATTTTAAGTTGTTGCATCCAACATTTAAAAAGTGGCGAAACAACACTTTCTAAATGCTTTCCCTCCTCCAATGTTTAATATAATATTTGCGTTTTAAGAGCAGAGGCTAGGCCCGTACGCAGGGGGGGTTGGACCCCCCGCTCGCACAAAGTTGACTTTTGGTCCACCCTACGATTACTCGGTATATTCAGGATTATTGAGTTCTGCGTCGACCCCGCTTCACATCAGTTTGCAAAGTGACAGTCCAGTTTCTCTGTATATTATCTCTTTTCAAAGTGACAGCCCCATTTCTCTAACAACTCAAAAGAGTTGTTACCTCAAAAATCAGAGAGAAACGGTATTTCCGGTCTAGAGATCAATGGAGAAATGTGCAATTCCCCTGTTGGAATTGCTGAGTGTTTTAATTCATTTTTTATTGATGTGGGGAAAAAATTAGCTGACAAAATTCCATCTGTCGCCATATCCCCTGTCGACTATTTACATAGAATGTTTCCTAACCCTTTCCCATCATTCAATTTTAACTTGGTTAGTGAAGAAAATATTTTGAAACGGCTGTGAATTTATCACCCAAAAAAGTTACTGCAGGGGCTGGATAATTATCAATCCAATCTTCTTAAAATAGCAGCTCCAGGTATTTCTAGTAGTCTGACCTTAATAATAAACACATGTCTGTCTACCGGTCAGTTCCCTCAGGAATGGAAAACTGCACGGGTCTCGCCTATTCTTAAGTCAAGCGCAAAAACAGACCCCAACAATTATAGACCTATTTCTATTTTATCAATTTTTTGTAAACTCAGAGAAAATTATTCATGAACAAATATACGAATTCATTCAGGAACATGGCATATTGAATGATTCACAAGCTGGGCTCAGAAAAGGTCACTCCACCGAAACTAGCTTGCATAGGTTGACTGAGTATTGTTATGAAAAAATCCATGAAGGTAAGCTCATAGGTATGGTTGCCTTGGACTTACGTAAAGCGTTTGACACAGTCGACCACAGCATTCTTCTTTCCAAATTAAATTTCTATGGTTTTCATTGTACCAATCTGTTTAAAAGCTTCTTGTGCAATAGACAGCAAGTGACGATATAGCAAATGATTTCATGTCTACGCCTCGAACTGTTAACATGGGTGTCCCACAGGGGTCAGTATTAGGGCCCCTGTTATTCTTATTGTATATCAATGATATTACCTGTTGCCTAGATCACTGTGAATCTAATCTGTACGCTGATGATACAGCCATTTATTATGCTAACTCAGACATTACAATTGTCAAAGCAAAAATCCAGCTGGATCTGTCTAATGTGTACACGTGGCTACGGGCAAATAGATTAAGCCTACATTTCGAGAAAACGAATGCTATGTTGATCGGCACACAATCTAAGAAAAGAAATATGGATACGAACCTGGAACTGACACTTTGTGATAATACCATTTCTCAATGTGAAAATATTAAATATCTAGGTGTCAAAATTGATGACTGCTTAAGATTTAGTGACCATGTTAACTACACAGTCAAAAAACTCAATAGGAGTATTGTACGGAAGCGTATTAGTGCCAGTGTGAAAAAAAAAATTCCGAGATTTATCTCCTAATTAGGACATAATATCTCCTAATTAGGAGATAATTATCTCCTAATTAGGAGATAATTATATCCTAATTAGGAGATAATAAGTCCTAATTAGGAGATAATATGTCCTAATTAGGAGATAATTATCTCCTAATTAGGAGATATTATGTCCTAATTAGGAGATAAATCTCGGAAATTTTTTTTCACACTGGCACTAATACGGTTCCGTAAGCGTATTAGTGCCAGTGTGACAAAAAAAAAATCCGAGATTTATCTCCTAATTAGGACTTATTATCTCCTAATTAGGAGAAAATTATCTCCTAATTAGGACTTATTATCTCCTAATTAGGAGATAATTATCCTTATTATCTCCTAATTAGGAGATAATTATCTCCTAATTAGGAGATAATAAGTCCTAATTAGGAGATAATATGTCCTAATTAGGAGATAATTTTCTCCTAATTAGGAGATAATAAGTCCTAATTAGGAGATAAATCTCGGATTTTTTTTTTCACACTGGCACTAATACGCTTCCGTAGCATGCTCCTTATTGAATTAATGTATCTGACACGTGGCTCCATCCACTTCTGAGACATGCATAATGCGTTTCCGGTTATTACATTGTTGATGCCTAATATGAGTTGGCCTACCGGTGAGTTGCTTAGCCATTGAAAAGCAGTTTGTGTTTTCATTCTACGGAACATGACAATATGAGCGGGTGTACGAGAATGAACATGGAGCTTACTAACGACCTCACGTTATTTGCTTATTTATTTATATTTATTTATTTACGAATATTTGTATAGGAATTGCCCCATTCAGGCCTAGCCTGCTCGAACAGAGGGTCCTATATACATACACACATGCACACATATAACACACACACATATATATACATTCAACAGATAACAGATATAAATTAAGATGCTTCAGCAGTTTGAAGCAACAAATATAAATTAAAAATGCTTCAGCCATTATCTCATTAAAATTGGGTGGTAGGATCTAAAATAAGCATTTTTAAAAGAAGGGACTGACGGTGCGTTCCGTACATTGACGTTTAAACTGTTCCATAGAACGCCACCAGAGTAATAAAATGTTCTAGAATAAAAAGAGTTCATAGACGTCCCGGTCTTAATAAAAATGTCATTGTTGCTGGCACTTCTTGTGTTGTACGAATGGACAGTATTTACATGTTCAAAAAGCTGATTTATATAATCAGGCAGCAAATTATTGACAGCTTTATACATAAAACAGGATTTTTGATAGTTAATTCTCTGATCAATGGACATCCATTTCAGAGTAGAAAGCATTTCGGACGCATGAGTATCGGAACTAACTTCTAATACCACTCGAGCTGCTCTATTTTGCATTTTTTGCAGCCGATCAGTTTTACATTTGCTGGCGCTGCTCCACACAAGATTACAATAATCGAATTGAGGCAAAATCAGTGTATTGTAGACAATTATGGCTGTGTTAAGAGATATATACTTTCGTAATCTTCTGAGTATGGCTATCTTGCCGGACAATTTTTTACAGATGGAACTAATGTGCTCCTCAAAACTGAGGCAGGAGTCTATATTCACTCCTAAGTACTTGCATGAGTTTACTTCATCTATCACTGTACCATCTATGTGGACAGGATCTACAATAGTGTTGCAAATTCGATTCAGTTTTGCCCTACTGCCAATAAACATAATGTTTGTTTTTTTTACATTTAGGCTTAACATGTTCGCTTTAAGCCATTTGGACAGAAGTTGTAAATCAGAGTTAAGGGTTTGGGTAACCATGTTGACATCAGAGTTTGAAAAATAGATAGTAGTGTCATCTGCATACATATTTACTTGACATTGTTTGATTACAGATGGCAGATCGTTAATGTACAAAATAAACAACAATGGACCAAGGATAGAACCTTGGGGAACTCCGGTTTCCACAAATAAAGTGTCCGACAGTGTCCCTCCGTCCATTACAGATACTTGTTTCCTACGTAACATATAAGAGGAGAACCATTCGTATTCAGCATCAGCGACACCATAAAGTGAAATCTTCTGAAGCAATATATGATGATTTACCGTGTCAAATGCTTTTTTAGATCTAGTAACACTAAACCTGTCACTTTACCCCGGTTCATCGCTTGAAGCCATTGGTCACTGACGCTAAGGAGAGATGTTTGATTAGAATGTTTACTTCTAAAACCAGACTGGTAGGAGGACAACAATTTGCTATCACACAAATAGTCATAAAATTGATTATGTACACATTTTTCTAGAATCTTAACTACCACTGATAAGACCGATATTGGTCTGTAGTTGTCAGGATCAGTGAGATGACCGGATTTATGTAAAGATGAAATCTTGGCGCTTTTCCATTCATCCGGGACTGTGCCACTTTTCAAGGACATATTATATAAAAAGCACAGAGATTCACCAATAATAGGGGCTGCATCCTTCAAGAGTCTGGGGTGAATACCATCCAGACCAGTAGCTTTGCTGACAGATATGTTTTGCAAGTCCCTGATCACAGTTTGAATTTCCAAGTATTTGAATCTAAAGCGATTCTTGTTACCAGATGTAATTTTTCTCACATAAAACATGGGATTCAGCTGAACTGATGGAATTACATTTGCAAGTTTGGTGCCAATTGTTGCGAAGTGAGCATTAAATTTATTGGCTACATCTACAATAGACATTCCATCAAACAGAGCAATGTTCGGACTAGATTTGATCGATTGTGGCAAAATATTTTTAATCTGTTTCCACATTCCTTTAGAATTGTTCATATTCTCGCTGATGCAGCGATTTATGTGATCTTTCTTACCATAGTACATGCTATTATTCACTTTATTACGAAGTTGTCTATAGTACGCCCAGTGTTCTTTGTTGTTGGTCATAATGGCTTTCTTATGATGAAAATCTCGGGCCTTCATCATAGTCTTAATTTCAGGTGTAAGCCATGGACAGTTTGCGTCTTTTACGCGAAATTTCTTCATGGGGGCGTGGGCTTTAGCAGTGTTTAAAAATAGTGTTTTCCAATAGTACCAGGAGTCGTTTATATCATGAAATATTTCCATAGTACTCCATGGACATTTGCTCAAGTCAGCTCGAAAAATAGCAGGGTCGTAAGTTTTGAAAGTTCTGGTGTATACTATCCTGTGTCTATTTTTTGGGATCCTGCCTCCACGCACTGTATACACAAGATCATGATTACTAAGAGAAAGAGGAACTGACGTTGTTCTGGTACATTTCTCAGGATGAGATGTGTAAATATGATCGATACATGTTCTCGTTTTCTCTGTAATTCTGGTAGGATCCTTCACCAGTTGAGATAGATGATAGGTGTTGGTAATGTTTTTTAACACATTTGTGTGATGACTTGGATTTCTAGACAAATAATCACAGTTCATGTCACCAAGGATAATACACTCAAGGTCTGTATTTGAGGCTTTGCATAACATGTCAGATAATTTTTCCATGTACTCAATTTTGACATTTGGTGGACGATACATGGAGGACACAATAAAGGGTTTGGTGTGGGGGAGTCTGATTTCAACCCACACAGCTTGGATGTCGTCTATTTCTAGCTTCTAGTATGCTTCTAGCATCAACAACGTTACCACAATATTCATACTGCTCTGCTATCAACATCTGGATGGGCTAATTATAACAAAACATCAAAATAAAAACTTCATCAAGTTACCGCCTTTAAGGGTGAACTGAAAAGCTTTTCAATGTTCTGTTAAATAGTTCTATAGTTGTTACAGTGGCCTTAGTTCATTCAACCCACGTAGCCTGACGTCACATTTAAATAAAACTTGAATGAAGGAGACCACTATAACGTGATAACATTCTACAAACCAAGAGAGACAAGCGATGCAAGTTTTCAAGACGGATTTATAACAGGATAACTTAAATATTGTTATTAGTACAATTTTGCTAAATATATTTGCCTAAAAACGTATAAAAGTTATGTCACATAAGACAAGATGTATATAAGCAACATTTTAGATAAAATTAAAAGCTTTGCAGTTCACCTTTAAGTTTGCACTTACACTTGAGATTGTGATGCTTCTGAGCTTGTTGGACCAGACACAGAGACACGTGTCTTACAGAAAGTAACTACACATACACATATGGGAACTAAATATGGGGTTTAACCCTATCTGACTGGGCGATTTGGGTTGTACCACAGACAGAGAGGGGGGCGGGGGTGCGGAAAGTGTCTCCCTATATATCTTCGCCATCCCTTAGGCTAGAGGGTTGAAACACATCACACCATATCTTTGGGTAAAGCTCTATTAATAAATGTAAACAAATACAAGATGGCCGCTATCATCACGTCATTTTCAGAAAATGCATTTTTGGGTCGATTTTTCGGTCAGATTTGTGGATGATATTCGGCGTTTTCTTTGCAAAAAAATGCATGATAAATTAGTAAATGATAATCTGATATGAAATGAAATAGGATCTACCAAATTTTTCATGCAGAAAAGCACAAATTTTGAAGAATGCTGACGAAAATATCACTTTTCTGGTACCCCACATTGCAGCCAACGTCATGCAAATATGTTCAAAATGACCCGAATATGATAATCTATACAAAGTGACGAAGTATAAGCTCTCATTTTTTTGTCATTCCGGCGATGGGAGCAAACAACCGACAAGGGGGGGGGGAGTGTCCCTCAGGCAGAATTAAATGAGTATGTTGGGTTGGGGTGAGGGTATATGTTCAATAAATATAAGGAGGTTAGTTTGTGGGGAGGGTGGGGGTCAATCTGATAAGTCTAGAAGATGACATAGCTATTCCTTCTTTCATAATGAAAAATACTAGGATTATATTTATAAAGAAAAAGTTTTAATTTGTTAGTGTTAAAGTTACGGTATTTCTGCATTTTTTGTGAATGATTGTCAAAGTTATAGCTCTTGCCTTATGGTAACTAAGGCCGACTTTTCCACACTTTTCTACAACTAGCTAATTATAAATATATGATGATTATGGGGTTATAGAATGGGGTTTTGGATCTGTGTTTAATGAGATTGATGCATACCCGGTAATATAATATAGTGCATTCATTTTTTACTGGAATACCGATATGATATAGGCCTCTAGAGCCTAATTAATAATGTCGCCATATAGCTGAAATATTGCTGAATGCGACGTTAAACCTTAATTCTTTCTCTCTCTCCCTCCTAATTAATAAATAATAATTGACCACGTGTTGTTGGCCCGTCAGATGTAAAATTGCGCGACGTGATTCTTTATTTGCAAAATATTTTCGCATGGTAAGAATAGGAAGAAGGTATCTCAGCACCTGTAGTCGACAATACAGAGCAAAGAGACAGAAATATAAAATAGGCCAATATAATTGTGATCACAATCATTATTGGAAAGATTGTAAATATGTTCAAATTATGATTCTTTTGGGGGAAAAAATCGATTCCATTTACTTCCTATCAAATTTAGGCTCTCCTTCGAACACATACTGTTTATTTACTTACTGGCAGTCAGAATTGTAAAGCTTGTGTTCGCCAAGTTTATCTCGGTGTACATGTACACAATGTATAAGCGGAACCGGTTTGTGCTCCAGCTTCAGCAAAATTAGGGGAGGTAACTAGCTATACTCAAAGTGCATATTGGAGCTCTCGTATGACATATGGCAAATACGGTCGATCTCAAGAGGTACGATACGAATTTGAAGTGGCACACTGATTTAGGTGGAGATGCCCAGCCTTGCCGATTTTACAGCAAAGAAAGGGAAAATGACGCGCGCGTTAAACACAACCTGGTAACCAAATATGGGACCTGTTACGGTACTTCGGGTGAACACGGACTCGATTAATGTACAAGAAACGTCTCAATAATATGTTTTTCTTTCCATCGACATT
>JAVTVY010040379.1:0-18805 GCA_036873755.1 Hanleya hanleyi
ATCTCCGTTGGTGTTTTTTTTTATTTCTTCCTCCCGACTTCGTTATTCTGAGACAGAATATCAAGTTCACATTCAAGAAATCAAATCAGGCTTAGCTAACAATATATGTATGGTTTTTATCGAGTTTCATGCTTGGTAAATTTGAAAAAAACGATTTCAGAATGGTACATCGCTGTACTCGCGGCTCGTCGCATATTTCGTATAGAAAGACGACAGCCGTTTGAACGACTCGCCGCAGCGTAACAGTTAAAATGCTGAAAAACTGAACTTAGAAAAATAAAGAACTGAATAAAGATCTATGCATGGAGACATTCATACAGTTGACTCCTCGTCGATGATCAATAATAAACTCCAGTAAATGGGGAGAGTCAGACGCAGGCATTTGCACGTCGCTGAAAGTGAAAGTAGAGCTGCCAGATGTCAAGAAATGTAAAGTGTCTCCATGAATAGATTTTGTAATAGATTATGTAATCGAAAATGCGAGACAAGAACTTTGAGTTTCACAACACGTCGGTTCGGTATTGCTGCGCAACAACAACAACACAATGTTGTAGAGGGGGTGAAAAAAAACGTGATGGAGGGCGCATTTTATTTTCATTTTTCTGAAAGCCAACCAAAATGTTGGCCATACAACTGACATTTGAGATGCATACTGCAAACCTGTGTATGCATCAGCTGTTTTCAAGCACAGAAGAATTTTTCATCATTTAGATTTACACTGGAAGAAATATACCTCTGAAACGCCCGTACACAATCTCTTTTTTTTGGGTATTGCATGTATTTTTTTTGCATGCTATTCCTATTTCTAAGATGAAAAGGCACTAAAAATTGAGTTTTCGCACTTCATTCGATGAAAATTGGGAAAAATTGAGTTTTCATACTTCATTCGATGAAAATCGGGAAAAATTGAGTTTTAGGCATTATTTAGCGCGCCGAAGGCGCGCGAAAAAAATTGAGTTTTATTGTATTCAGAAATTGAGTAGATGAAAAACTTTTGTCAAGAATAACCCCTGGATGTAACATTGGGGATAATAAACTGTATGAACATTGCTGAACTTGTTGTTATTCAAGACAACGGCTATCCGATTGTACAATACAGAACATATATTGTATAATACAGGACATATATGGTACAATACAGGACAGATATGGTATAATACAGCACAGATTTGGTATAATACAGGACATATACCGTATAATACAGGACAGATTTGGTATAATACACAACATATATTGTATAATACAGCACAGATTTGGTATAATACAGGACAGATACTGTATAATACAGCACAGATTTGGTATAATACAGAACATATATTGTATAATACAGGACAAATATGGTACAAAACAGGACAGATTTGGTATAATACAGGACAGATATTGTATAACACATGACAGATATTGCATAATACAGCACAGATATGGTATAATTCAGGACAGATATGGTATAATACAGCACAGATATGGTATAATAGAGGGCAAATATTGTATAATACAGCACAGATTTGGTATAATACAGGACATATATGGTACAATACAGGACAGATATGGTATAATGCAGCACAGATATGGTATAATAGAGGAGAAATATTGTATAATACAGAGCAGATATGGTACTATACAGGACATATATGGTACAATACAGGACAGATACTGTATAATACAGGACAGATTTGGTATAATACAAAATATATATTGCAGAATACTGGGCAGATATTGTATAATACAGGAGAGATATTGTATAATACAGCACAGATACGGTATAACACAGGACAGATATTGTATAATACAGCACAGATTTGGTATAATACAGGACAGATATGGTATAATAGAAGACAAATATGGTACAATACAGGACAGATTTGGCGTAATACAGGACAGATATTGTATAACATAGGACAGGTATGGTATAATACAGGACATATATGGTATAATGCAGGACAGATGTGGTATAACACAACAAAGATATGTATAATGCGTGACAGATATGGATGGTCCATCTCTACACCAAATACCTTCCTTCACTGCCCCAAACTGCCCACTTTCGCTACTACCCCTACTGAAGACGTCACCGATGACGTCACAGATGACGTGAACATCCCTCAAATCTGGATGTACACCCCGAGAGCTACAAGATAACACCTCCCACGACACAATCGGACCAAGGATGGTCCATCTCGACACCAAATATCTTCCTGCACTGCCCCAAAATGGCCACTTGACTTACTACAACCAACTGCGCATGCGCAGATTGACGCGACTTGCATTTTAAAAACACGCCATTCTGACTCTACCCCACACAAGCTTCACTTTGAGACCTTCCACGACCCATAACGGTCCATCTCTACCCCAAACACACACCCACATACCCCCCAAAATGCCTGCTTTCTATACTACGGGCCAGACTGCGCATGCGCAGAATATTGAAAACGGATTAGTCCGAACTATTAGTCCAGTCGGATGCTCCTCCACGAGAGCTTCAAAATAAGACCTCATGCGACACCATAGGATCATTAGGGGCTCACCTAGACCCCAAAACGTCCACCCCGTATGGGCCTATACCCCATAGCCATGCAGTATAGGCCTATGGGCTTACCCAGGCCTCGGTGAACTGTTTCCAAAAATTTCACCGTTTCGCTTCGAAACCCTTCCCATCGTGTTCTAAATGACGAGACGTGAAAAACAAATCCAAACAACCCATATCACAATGAACGTATGTGAATTTCCCAGGTTGAACCTATACTCCTATATAGCCAGTATGGAGCTATATGGGCCTATCCACACCTACCCGGTACTTTCCCTAAAATTTCACCGATTCGCTCCGGGACCCCTCCCATTGTGTTTTTCTCGGCGAGACGAGAGAAACGAGACCCCATAACCCATAGTAACACCCACAAAAAATATTTGACCACCCCTCCCCCCATATAGCCAGTATGAGCCTATATACAGACCTCGGTGACTTTTCCCAAAAATTTCACCGATTCGCTCCGGGACCCCTCCCATTGTTTTTTTTTCTCGGCGAGACGAGAAAAACGAGACCCCACAACCCATAGTAACACCCACAAAAAAAAATTGACCACCCCTCCCCCCATATAGCCAGTATGAGCCTATATACAGACCTCGGTGACTTTTCCCAAAAATTTCACCGATTCGCTCCGGGACCCCTCCCATTGTGTTTTTCTCGGCGAGACGAGAAAAACGAGACCCCACAACCCATAGTAAAGCAAACGAAAAAAATTGACCATCCCCTTACCCCATACAGGCATTTTCTCTTATATTGTATAATACAGACCCCTATTGTAGGGGTAAAGTCCGTGTTCCGCCTTTTATATTTTCGGAAAAAATCCTAATTTTACATGCACCCACCCCATTGACTTGATAGGCAGGCCCCGATAAGCCCGGGGACCGATATTAGCCCTTTTGGCTAGAGTTGATAGGGTTTTTTTCCCTATTTTAGGGGTAAAGTCCGTGTTTCGCTTTTTATATTTTCGGGAAAAAATCCTAATTTTACACGCACCCACCCATGACTGAATGGCCCTCGAGGAGCGCTTCACTTTGACACCTCACTCGACCCATTCGGTCCACTAGGGACCCACCCCGGTGACAAAACGTCTATTCCCATACTCTTTTTAGGCATTCCCCGTATACATTAACATTGGAAGTCACTTGGTTGACATGGGACTACTTTCTGTCCGCGGAAGTGACGGCATCACCACCAAACCGCGGAGGAATACAAAGGTTAAAGGTTGCCGGAACTACTTTTGACCTCCACGTGACCTTGAGCTGGTGGCGCCCCTGGCGCCACAGAGGTAAAAGGCGATTTGGCGCCCCCTATACTTTAACCTGAAAAAAAGGGCATCAAGAGTTACCTCCCTGGAAAATATGAGTCGAAATCCTCTTACTATACTACTGGCGGATGGAAGTTTGCAGGAAGGTAAACATACCGGTAGCTCCCGCCTACGAAGCTGGGCCATCATGACATGAAGAAACCAGACGCGCCTCGACAAAAAATGGGATGGAGTGGCATGAAAGGTGGGATGAAAGCAAATGTCGTGTGGTGGTCAAGGGCCCATATATGCATGGGCTCATATTAAAGCTCTCCTACGTGACTGTGACTTAATTGGTGACGTCATCAGTAGTAGAGAAAGTACAGTGTCGCACGTGTGCGCCCTTGAGACATGCCTACACCCCTATACACTAACCCATAGGGGGCGACTCGAGGACGCTGCAGTGTATGTCTGCTCTGAATACCTGAACTCAGGAATACTGGTGTTGTTGGGCTTGACAAGAGGGTAGCATGCTAGAGTTACTTCGCTTTGATAGTGATGTCATTGGGACTAAGCGGCTATCTATGCACTAACCAAGTGGGCATGTCGAGCCTGGAGTTAGGTACATGGTGGGCGTGGGGCAGGGATATTATGCGTATGGGTTACATGGGGTTATGTTGAAGCTCATAATGGAACATCAAGAGAGATAAATTTTGTGTATTATACACTGAACAGAATAGCTATACACAGTGGAACCGGTGATGGCCTGTTTGAAAGGGTTAGAATCAGTTTGAGAGTGAATTGTGACCTACCGTCATAACGTCTTCAGCATCTGCCTTAATGCATCCTACGTCCGTCTTCAAGCAGTGACGCCCTAGCGCTGTTGACCTTACACACTTACACACACGCACACACGCACCCGCACACGCCCACGCACGTACCCACACACACTCGTACACACACTTCGTAGCTCTATGGGTGTAGGCCGTGCAAAGCCATGTTCTGATTGGCTATTTCAATGAGAGAACAAAACATCAAGGAATACAGGCCAAATCATTTTATTATATCTTCCATCAAAACACACACAACCTGGAGGAGCCACTATGGGTGTGTTTGCAATTCTCGTATGCTCTTGTCTTCTCCAATCAGAACCCGCCGGTGCCAATCTCTGAATGTTCTGGTCCAATCAGAAGCCGCCCCTTTAAGAAACTGTCCTTGCATTGCATAAATCTTCGGCCTTTTATTCGCTCTGGGGCATCCCTATGCTTCTTCGGCCAGTCCAGGGCCGAATGTGGGAAAGTCTGTGTAAAGCTCTTGTTGTGCAAAGTCATACAGTACCCTGACCATGGTGCGACGTTGAAGTCATGGTACACATGAGCACTCGGAAGTAGTGGGAAAAGCGATTATACGGGCAAATGCCGTTGAAGACTCGACATTGAACTTGGTCATAGTGATCAGTAAAATTGTGTCTGTCAGGAGTGGGATTCGAACCAACGCCCGCTTGCGCAGACCATGTGTATATTCATACTCCTGGTGAAGGAAATATCATGGATCTTGAGACTGACGCCTTAGACCACTGGGCCATCCTGACCAACGTTGGTATGTCAAAGAAGCCCAAAGTTTTATAATGTCAAGGAAAAACTATGTCAAAGAAGCCCCAATGTTAGTTAGCAACCCTAAACATTACAAAAGACTGGATGGAGAAATATGGCCCCAAGATCATCCAAGGCTGCTCAATATGGTGGCAGATCTAAATAGGAGACAAATCATTTTGAACAAACAGTTTGAATACTTAGCACCCCAAAGAATTGCAAGATCGAGACAGTTCTATATCCTACAAAAAATTCATAAACCTATAGATAAGTGGACAGATAACCTTACACCCCCTGGGCGCCCTATTGTTTCAGACTGTGGGTCAAATTCTTACCACATTTCGGAATATGTTGACTACTACTTGAAGCCTATACCTAACCGATATAGGAGTTTTTGGAAAAACACTGAAGATTTCCTGTCAAAATTGTCCAGCATACAAGCTCCTCCTAACACCTTACTTGTCACCATGGATATTGAATCCATGTTCACTAATATTGACATTGATAATGGTATACAAGCTGTTAAAGATGCTTTTCAAAGATTTCCGATCCCAATCGCCTAGATGAAGAACTTTTGGAATTTTTAGAAATTAGTCTAAAAGGTAATGACTTTGGATTCAATGGAGAGTTCTATCAACAAATTAGCTCAGCTATAATGTCATGGGAAAACTATGTCAAAGAAGCCCAAAGGTTACATACACACACGCGCACACGTGCACCCACACACACCTACACACACACACACACGCACACACACGTCGTAGCTCTATGGGTGTAGAACGTAAAAAGCCCTTTTCTGATTGGCTAGTCCAATGAGGGAACAAAAACAGCAAGGATTACAGGCCAAAATCATTTTATTATATCTTCCATCACAACAAACCCAAACCTGGAGGAGCCACTATGTGTGTGTTCGCAATTCTCGTGTGCTCTTGTCTTCTCCAATCAGAACCCGTCGGTGCCAATCTCTGACTGCTCTGGTCCAATCAGAAGCCGCCACTTCAAGAAACTGTTCTTGTATTGCATAAATCTTCGGCCTTTTATTCGCTCTGGGGCACCCCTAAGCTTTCTTCGGTCAGGCCAGGGTCCAGTGTGAGGAAGTCTGTGTAAAGATCTTGTTGTGCAAAGTCATACAGTACCCTGACAAGACAACACTGCTGCTCTGTAACACAACATAGACACTATAAAGCACTACAATGCCGCATTATAACACTGAGTTGATGCCATACAACATCACACTGACGCTCTATGACGTCACTTTAGAAGGTCTGTACAGAATGTATGAGTGATGTCTGTGAAGCTATTGATGTGTAAAGTCTGTACAGTAAAGTATGCTAAATTTGTGTCGGCCTACTGTTGTGTGAGTAAGGTATGTACTGCTATCTGTTTGTAGTTTCTGTACAGCTATATACCTGTAATGTCTATAGAGATACGGATGAGCAATATATGTAGTATATAGCTGCAGGGATCCCACGTACACATCTTTTCGTGACTTACATATACTTCATATCTTACTCATTCGTATCTCTACAGACATTACATGTATATAGCAGTACAGAGACAACACACAGATAGCGGTTAATACCTTACTCACACAGCTGTAGGCCTACACACAATCAGCATACTTAACTGTACAGCCCTCACTCACCCATAGCTTCACAGGCATTGCTCATACATATCTGTACAGACCTTCTTTAGTGTTACCAAGCACCACTCTAGTGTCATAGAGTGCCAGTGTGATGTTATATGGCACCGATTCTGTGTTATAGAGCGACACTGTAGTGCTTTAGGGGCCGTGTGGTCATATCATCCAAGTTGCCACATGAACAGGTACAATAAAAGCGTACCTGAGATACAACACATATCACGAATCGTTAGATTCTTGGTATGTGCTTTAGAATAGGTTAACCGGAAGACTATACTGTGAAGTCATGTGACTCTGTCAGTATGTCGGCACCTCTTCCCACTTCCCTTATATGTGTTGTAATTATAGCGTCTGTGTTGTGTTACAGAGCATCAGTGTAGTGTACTGGAAGTGAGTTCAGCATACGGGGTGTCAAGCCCAGACAAGTCAAATTTTGATCATGATAACCAGCGTGTGTCAGGATGGCCGAGGGGTTTAACACGCCAATCTCAAGATCCACCATATTTCCTTCACCAGGAGTATGGGTATACACATGGTCTGCACAGGCGGGCGTTGGTTCGAATCTCACTCCTGACACACACCATTTTACTGACCACTTTAACCAAATTCAATGCCGAGTACCCTACAAGGGAGGCAACTCGATCAGGATAGACAGACCCACCATGTCCTACCCAGAACACTCTATGGCGTATTCACATGCCACTAGTTACTCTATGGACTTGTGGTTACACACCACTAAATGAGAGAGAGAGAATTAAGGTTTAACGTCGCGTTCATCAATATTTCAGCTATACCGCTAAATGATTCTTGTATCGAGGGTTATCCCGGAGAATAGACGACCGGCTACAGCGATTGGACCATATTCACTCCGAAAGAGAATTGTTTTGTGTAACGCTTTTTGTTTATCTCTTCACAATGGTTGGTCTTCATCATTTTGAAAATAAAAATAAATTTCAGATAATTTTCATTATCACATATTTACATAAGGTCACCTCAATTTTTTATATGTTTGAAGCCAGAAGCCGGGCTTTCTGACAATATATGTTATTGGTCGTCGGGAAATATTGGGAATAGAGTTTTCTGTACATGTTTCAGGCCAATTTACTCCCCCTCCCCCCCCCCCCAGGCCAGGTAGGATCAAGGAGATCATTTGGTGGTGTGCAACCTTTTGTATAGGGGTGTAGTTAGACGCTTAGTCCCACGTCCGTACCTAATCCAAGCGTATTTGCGGTTTGTCCACTGCCGATCACGCCATTTCTATCAATACTATTCTCGCCCTACACTCCACAGGCGTAAATTATTGGTTACAACTATGGGCTAGTGTATAAGGGTGTACTTTTCATCCATCCGAGTGTGCATCTGCCCGTATAAGCGCTTTTCCCACTAAACCTGAGTACTCATGTGCACCGTGACGTCAAAGTCACACCACGGTCAGGGTACTGTATGTCTTTACACAACAAGAGCTTTACATAGAATCTTCCACATTGGGCCCTGGACTGACCGAAGACGCTCAGGGGAGCTCCAGAGCGAATAGAAGGCCATTGAACACCAATAAAATCGAAACTGATGCAATACAAGGACAGCTTCTTGAAGGGGTGGCGTCTGATTAGACAAGAGCAGTCAGAGATTGGCACAGACGGGTTCTGATTGGACAGGACCAGAGCATACAAGAGTTGTAAACACACACATAGCGGTTCCTCCAGCTTGGGTGTGTTGCGATAGAGGGGATGTGTGGGTGTGCGTGCGTGTGTGGGTGCGTGTGCGTGTGTGTAAATTTTGTAGACACCACCACCAACATCGGGTGTTGACGAGCGTTGAGCACGCCTCACGGGCCATTTGGACCACGGCTGGTTCGTCTCTACCCCAAACATCTTCCTTCACACCCCCAAAATGCCCACTTTGGATACTACTCCTACTGTTGACGTCAACAATGACGTCACAGATGACGCGGACATCTCTCAAGTCGTGGTCTACACCACGAGAGCTTCAATTTGACACGTTACACGATCCATTCGAACCACGGGTGGGCCATCTCTTCCTCAAACATGGCGAAGAATAACGAAAAGATGCGTGTCAGGAGTGGGATTCGAACCCACGTCCCACATATGTGGACCAGCACTTAAGACTGGCGCCTTAGACCACTCGACCAACGTTGATTATGATTGACATAATGAGTCATATACAATGCTACATTTTGTTACATGCTTTTACATGTCGCGGTGTGTACGCAGTGAATGCCCTTATGGCTGCACTGATTGGTTACTCCCCCCAGCCCGCCAATTGACTGGTCTATGAGCGTTAGGGCTTTAGGTTAAGGCGTTAAGGTAAGGCGTTAAGGCGTGGAAACGGGCGTTAAGGCGTTCAGACGGGCGTTAAGGCGTACAGATAGGGCGTTAAGGCGTAACAACGGGCGTTGACGGGCATCACTGCATTTCGATGGAATTAGTGACAATTCCATGGAATATCTAGAAAATCAGAGCTTCTGAGCTAGCTCGCCAGGGCGTTGAAGAGCAAAGCTTGGCGTTTGCGGGCGTTGCTACAAGATGACACCTCACACGACGCATTCGGACCACGGTTGGTCCATCTCTACCCCAAACACCTTTCTCCAAACCCCTAAAATGCCCACTTTGGTTACTACTCGTACTAACGACGTTACCAATGACGTCACAGATGACATGGACATTCCTCAAGTCGTGGTTTATACCACAAGAGCTTCACTTTGACACCCTACACGGCCTATTAGGACCACGGATGGTCCCTCATACACACCCCCAAAATTTCCGCTTTCTATACTACGGCCAGACTGCGCATGCGCAGAATTATGAAACTAGTCTATGATCCCCTACGAATGCTTCATAATGACGCCTCACACGACCTATTCTGACCAATTTTGGGCCATCTCGACCCCGAAACGTCCATTACAATGCAATTGTTCTACAGCGCATGCGCACCAGGTCCCTCACTTCCGTGACCCACCCGTCCAGTCGGAGGCTCCTCCACGAGTGCTACACTATGACATCTCCCATTCCGGATTCGTACCAATAGTGAACCCCAAAACATCCATGATTCTCCATGGTTTAGGTGTAAAATCCGTGTTCCGTTTTTTATATGTTCAAACCAAATCCTAATTTTACATGCAACCCGATGCCACCATACGCACTTACCTGGATGATTCCCCATGGTTTAGGTGTAAAGCCCGTGTTACGCTTTTTATATGTTCAAACCCAATCCTAAATTGACATACACACACTAACTCACCCTGCCTCTCTCGGCAGGCTCCGATCTAGACCCCTCTAGACCTGGTTGATAAGGGTTTTCCCTATTTTAGGGGTAAAGTCCGTGTTTCCGGATTCTATATGCTCAAATCCATTCCTAATTTTACATACACCCACTAACCCATCCTGCCTCTCTCGGCAGGCCCCGATCCGCTGGGAAGCCATATTAGCCCCTCTGGACCTGTTTGATAAGGGTTTTCCCTATTTTAGGGGTAAAGTCCGTGTTTCCGGATTTTATATGTTCAAACCCAGTCCTAATTTTACATGCACCCACCCATGACTTGATCGCCCTGGATAAGCGCTTCACTGTGACACCTCCCACGACCCATTTCGACCAATAGTGGCCCACTTCGACTCCAAAACGTCCATTCCCATGCCTCTGTTTTTACTGCGCATGCGCGGAATGACGTCATACCTATCAAGTCGGATGTTCCACGTCATACCTATCAAGTCGGATGCTCCCCCACGAGTGATTCACACTGATACCCCACTCGACCCAATCGGACCACAATGGGCTCACCTAGACCCAAAATGTCTCCGACGGGCTTGTCTATGTACCACGCATGCGCAATGCAAACTTCTCAAGAAATGTCAACCAATGGCTTCGCGACCCCTATCATCGTGTTCTACGTGGTGAGACAAAAAAAAACACAAGATGCCACACTTCATACCGCCAATGTCCAAGTGTGGGTTCCCCATTGGTCATATTCGCAAATGTTCGAAACAGGGGAGATCACCCAGAATTCGCCCCACAGAGGTTTCGCCTAGTCAGAGATGTCTTCCTTGTCTTCAACAGCAAGCGCCGCCATTTTGTTTATTTTTTTGCGGAGACATACTGGACACGACAAGCTCGACCCTGTGGTCGCACTGATCATAGACTCGTAATAATAACACCGTACAACACCTATTGGTTATCTTTATTATAAGTCTTACTTCCCATGTATTCATGTATTTTTTTTTTCGTGGATATACGGACCGGAAGTGACCTCTACGTGATCTTCACAAAAATGACGAAAGTAGGTCAATGCGACTCATTTTGCTTTAATATAACGTGAAATGCCGTCACATTGACACCAGGGGGCGCTGTTGACCTACTTGTGACGTCACTTCCGGTTCCGGTCACGAGACCGGGAGTGACCTTTGATCCCTGCGCACCATTATTAATATCCGGAATTGTGCGCATGCGCAGGGATCAAAGGTCACGTGAGGGACCGGAAGTGACGTCACAAGTAGGTCAACAGCGCCCCCTGGTGTCAATGTGACGGCATTTCACGTTATATTACTACTAACGGCCCTTTAAACCCATAGTATGAAGGTATTTTAGAATCCCGTAATCGGTGAAGCGACACAAGCCCCAGTGATGCAGTTGTTCGCCGGATTATGCAAAGACCTTAAAATTGCTCAACATCGCATGTCAAATCAGTTGACCATTGCCAAGCTCTTCTCCAACCTATTTGATAGACACTGATTCTGCACTACACTATTCATTATGCAGACATGCGAACAACGTCAGACTTCGACTTGACGGCGCCGATATATGTGCGTTATTCAAGGGTTGCGCGCCTACCACTGCATTTGCGTGATACGAAATTGACAAAGCAAAGAAACGAACGAAGAATACTTCTTTATCCTTTTTCATATCGTTTAACTCTTTAGCATAAGTCAGCTAGTCATGGTTATATAATAGACACAGTCTAGAGTAAAAGACTTTTTATTGTCCCGTTCCTCATAGGTTTGTAACTTCCGATAAAATTCTGATGAGCAGAAAATTCCCGTGAGTAAATGGAGAACTAAACAGATATGCCTAATTAAAAACCCGTTGATCTTTACTGCTTGTCGTAGCATATTGAGTGGGGTTTATTCTTACCAACATAACCACAATGCAACAAATCAAGAAGGCAGTATCTGCAAACAAGACTGATAAGCTACATCATGTATATAAACATCTGCACAAGTCCAGGTAATCCCTAAACCCTCACAGAGGTAACCTATCAATTGATACACTGGCTCGCGAGGATGGTATATAAATAAAAAGAAATGCCCACTGGCCCAAATCCAATACATTCTGACAAAGTTAAAACCTAAGGAACAGCTAGGGCCCAATCTAGGTAAACCAAGATGGTAAATCAGGGGAATACCATCTAGACGTAACGCTATGAAAACTTCGTGCAAAATGTTCGTCGATATTCTACGAGATCCCATAATCTACGGTGGCCCGTTAGGGCCATTGTCGTTTTCTTTTGATTTCCTATGTTTTTCTTCTATTTCCGAAGAAACCAACTAAATTTTCTAGATTTTCTTTGAATTTTCCAAGAAATCAACTGAATTTTCAGCGAATTCATAGCAATATTCTGCGAATTTTCCGTGTTCAACGACGTAAAAACAGAGACAAAGTCGAAGAAAAACCTATGAAATTGTTGAAAAACACAAAATATAATTTCCTCCGCGGATATAATATTTCCTCCGCGGATATAATATTTCCTCCGCGGATATAATCATTTCCTCCGCGGATATAATATTTCCTCCGCGGATATAATATTTCCTCCGCGGATATAATCATTTCCTCCGCGGATATAATATTTCCTCCGCGGATATAATATTTCCTCCGCGGATATAATCATTTCCTCCGCGGATATAATATTTCCTCCGCCGATATAATATTTCCTCCGCGGATATAATCATTTCCTCCGCGGATATAATATTTCCTCCGCGGATATAATATTTCCTCCGCGGATATAATCATTTCCTCCGCGGATATAATATTTCCTCCGCTGATATAATATTTCCTCCGCGGATATAATCATTTCCTCCGCGGATATAATATTTCCTCCGCGGATATAATATTTCCTCCGCGGATATAATCATTTCCTCCGCGGATATAATATTTCCTCCGCGGATATAATATTTCCTCCGCGGATATAATCATTTCCTCCGCGGATATAATATTCCTCCGCGGATATAATATTTCCTCCGCGGATATAATCATTTCCTCCGCGGATATAATATTTCCTCCGCGGATATAATATTTCCTCCGCGGATATAATCATTTCCTCCGCGGATATAATATTTCCTCCGCGGATATAATATTTCCTCCGCGGATATAATCATTCCGCGGATATAATATTTCCTCCGCGGATATAATATTTCCTCCGCGGATATAATCATTTCCTCCGCGGATATAATATTTCCTCCGCGGATATAATCATTTCCTCCGCGGATATAACATTTCCTCCGCGGATATAATCATTTCCTCCGCGGATATAATATTTCCTCCGCGGATATAATATTTCCTCCGCGGATATAATCATTTCCTCCGCGGATATAATATTTCCTCCGCGGATATAATATTTCCTCCGCGGATATAATCATTTCCTCCGCGGATATAATATTCCTCCGCGGATATAATATTTCCTCCGCGGATATAATCATTTCCTCCGCGGATATAATATTTCCTCCGCGGATATAATATTTCCTCCGCGGATATAATATTTCCTCCGCGGATATAATATTTCCTCCGCGGATATAATATTTCCTCCGCGGATATAATTAATTTCCTCCGCGGAGGAAATCCACGTGACTTGAGTACTAGAAAGACGGCAAATTCATTAGCATTTTTGAGGCTGAGGAGTGAGGCTGATGTGCAGGTGACGTCACGATGGCGTCACTATGACGTCACATCCGGTGACATCCGGATCAAAGGTCACATCCGGTCACGTGACAACCGGATCACTTCCTGTGACGTCACGATGGCGTCATTATGACGTCACATCCGGAGACATCCGGGTCAAAGGTCACATCCGGTCACGTGGCATCCGGTAACATCCGGGTCACTTCCTGTGACGTCGCTTCCGGTCACCTGGCGGCCTAGCAAGAGTTATCTGCCCCTACCTAAGACCGCAGTGACTTCCAATGTTAATCTCATGCAGGTATGGGAAAGGGGGCTTGAAGATGTCTTTGAACGCCACTATGAGATTCGCCCCCGTTTTCGTCCGGATGGGTACCACCCACGCATACTTGGATAGGATATCGATGCACGTCAAGATATACCGATTCCCATCGTTGTGTTTGGCAAAGGCGCTCATATCGACCAAATCCGCTTGCCACTGGGCATCTATTCCTCCCACGATGACCCGGTTCCGTAGAAAATGGCGACGGACAGATCGATGTAACTAAATTAGGATCTGTCTATTGACGCCTGGGTTAAATTGATTTTTAATGAATTTAATTATTTAATAATTAAGGTAAAATTTATTTTCAAAATCTGACCTCGGATTCGTGATCTGCGTTATCCATATTACTTTATGACGAAGTTTAGAGTAATTCGGAAAAGTGGAATTGGGTGCTGCCCATTGAAGCCTGGGTTAAATTGATTTCTAATAAAATTAATTATTTAATAATTAAGATAAAATAGATTTTACAATCTGACCTCGGATTCGTCATCTACGTCCTCGACAATACTTTAGGACGAAGTTTAGTGTAATTCGGAACAGTGGAATTGGGTCTGTCCATTGAAGCCTGGGTTACATTGATTTTTTACATGAAAATTCTACATGTAACGCCGACCCCTAGCATGTTGTGACCGCGAGTTTGCGACACCCATTGCACACACAAATATGGGTCGCACCTCTATGGATAGCTGAGACATTGAAGTTGTGCACAGAGGTATGGGTTTATGTTTTCCAACTCAAATCTCGCAAGCCAGGGTCAAAATGTAAATGTCATATCGGTGCACAAAGGGGAACCGATAATAGAATTAACAGCCTGATTGTTGCGGAGTGTCCTTGGTCACCCTTATTTTGTATCCAAGCGTGCGATACACCAAATGAAAGCCCATCGCTTAGTCTTTTATTTAATATTTTTTTTGATGTTCAACAATGTTGACCAGCAGAAGGCTGTCCATTTTTCTACATGGGGTATATTTAGCAATACAGTGACAAATTCTACATGTAACGCCGACCCCTAGCATGTTGTGACCGCGAGTTTGCGACACCCATTGCACACACAAATATGGGTCGCACCTCTATAGATAGCTGAGGAAATGTAGTTGTGCATAGAGGTACGGGTTTATGTTTTCCAATTAAAATCTCGCAAGCCAAGGTCAAAAGTTAATTTTTGAACTCATTTTGGTACTTTTTCGGTCGAAATTTTTTGGGTCACCGATTCCTTTCAAATTTGGTGAACTTTTTTTTAAAAGAATTTTTGAAATACTGAAAATTTGCCATTACCTTGGGGCTGAAATGGTCTGAAAAATTCGACCTTCACCGATTGACCTCAAACTTCGCACTAAAGTTTTTGGAGGTCAAGTTTCAACCTTCACCGAATGACCTCAAATTATGTGTATGTAGGTTTTCGAGGTCCCTGATCACGAATCCGAGGTCAAAATTTGGATTGGTTTGATACAAAAAAAAGTGTTCATTGAAGCCTAGGTTAAGTATTGGAATTTTCAAAAATCGGTAAAAACAAAACTTAGGGCCCTAGATCGATTCCGACCGCAGTTTCGTTATCAGCTAGATCCATACTCTTACCACACTAAATTTGGAAGGAATCGGTAAAACAACATTTTCATCCTTATACCTTGGGCTAAAATGGTCTGAAAAATTCGGCCTTGACCGATTGACCTCAAACTTCGCACTAAAGTATACTGGAGGTCGTAGGTCACGAATATGAGGTCAGTTTTGACCTTGGCCTTGACCTTCATATCAAAATTTCGATTAGAAAATTTCGGTATGACTTTGACCTTAGCGCAAGGTCACAAGATATTGTCGGACGACCTTGACCTTTTGATATATGATGACCCCGTGACCTCTGAGTTGACCCATGACCTTGACCTTGACCTCTGACCTCAAGGTAAAATTTGCGATAGTGCATTCCAATTGTACCATCGCATTTTTAAACCCAAGGCCAAACGTCAATTTCGATGTCATGGGTCAACGCAGAGGTCATGGGGTCATCACATATCAAAAGGTCAAGGTCGTCTGACAATATCTTATTACCTTGCGCCATGGTCAAAGTCATACTCAAATTTTCGAATCGCCATTTTAATATGAAGGTCAAGGTCAAGGTCAAATCTGACCTCATATTCGTGACCTACGACCTCCAGTATACTTTAGTGCGAAGTTTGAGGTCAATCGGTGAAGGTCGAATTTTTCAGACCATTTCAGCCCCAAGGTAATGGCAAATTTTCAGTATTTCAAAAATTCTTTTAAAAAAAACTTAGAGACCTACGTCAATTCTGATTGTGCAGATTCGTAATCAGCTAGGTGCGTACTATCAATTCACCAAATTTGAAAGGAATCGGTGACCCAAAAAATTTCGACCGAAAAAGTACCAAAATGAGTTCAAAAATTAACTTTTGACCTTGGCTTGCGAGATTTTAATTGGAAAACATAAACCCGTACCTCTATGCACAACTACATTTCCTCAGCTATCCATAGAGGTGCAACCCATAGTTGTGTGTGCAATGGGTGTCGCAAACTCGCGGTCACAACATGCTAGGGGTCGGCGTTACATGTAGAATTTGTCACTGTATTGCTAAATATATCCCATGTAGAAAAATGGACAGCCTTCTGCTGGTCAACATTGTTGAACATCAAAAAAAATATTAAATAAAAGACTAAGCGATGGGCTTTCATTTGGTGTATCGCACGCTTGGATAGAAAATAAGGGTGACCAAGGACACTCCGCAACAATCAGGCTGTTAATTCTATTATCGGTTCCCCTTTGTGCATCGATATGACATTTACATTTTGACCCTGGCTTGCGAGATTTGAGTTGGAAAACATAAACCCATACCTCTGTGCACAACTTCAATGTCTCAGCTATCCATAGAGGTGCAACCCATATTTGTGTGTGCAATGGGTGTCGCAAACTCGCGGTCACAACATGCTGGGGGTCGGCGTTACATGTAGAATTTGTCACTGTATTGCTAAATATACCCCATGTAGAAAAATGGACAGCCTTCTGCTGGTCAACATTGTTGAACATCAAAAAAATATTAAATAAAAGACTAAGCGATGGGCTTTCATTTGGTGTATCGCACGCTTGGATACAAAATAAGGGTGACCAAGGACACTCCGCAACAATCAGGCTGTTAATTCTATTATCGGTTCCCCTTTGTGCACCGATATGACATTTACATTTTGACCCTGGCTTGCGAGATTTGAGTTGGAAAACATAAACCCATACCTCTGTGCACAACTTCAATGTCTCAGCTATCCATAGAGGTGCGACCCATATTTGTGTGTGCAATGGGTGTCGCAAACTCGCGGTCACAACATGCTAGGGGTCGGCGTTACATGTAGAATTTGTCACTGTATTGCTAAATATACCCCATGTAGAAAAATGGACAGCCTTCTGCTGGTCAAAATTGTTGAACATAAAAAAAAAATTAAATAAAAGACTAAGCGATGGGCTTTCATTTGGTGTATCGCACGCTTGGATACAAAATAAGGGTGACCAAGGACACTCCGCAACAATCAGGCTGTTAATTCTATTATCGGTTCCCCTTTGTGCACCGATATGACATTTACATTTTGACCCTGGCTTGCGAGATTTGAGTTGGAAAACATAAACCCATACCTCTGTGCACAACTTCAATGTCTCAGCTATCCATAGAGGTGCGACCCATATTTGTGTGTGCAATGGGTGTCGCAAACTCGCGGTCACAACATGCTAGGGGTCGGCGTTACATGTAGAATTTGTCACTGTATTGCTAAATATACCCCATGTAGAAAAATGGACAGCCTTCTGCTGGTCAACATTGTTGAACATCAAAAAAAATATTAAATAAAAGACTAAGCGATGGACTTTCATTTGGTGTATCGCACGCTTGGATACAAAATAAGGGTGACCAAGGACACTCCGCAACAATCAGGCTGTTAATTCTATTATCGGTTCCCCTTTGTGCACCGATATGACATTTACATTTTGACCCTGGCTTGCGAGATTTGAGTTGGAAAACATAAACCCATACCTCTGTGCACAACTTCAATGTCTCAGCTATCCATAGAGGTGCGATCCATATTTGTGTGTGCAATGGGTGTCGCAAACTCGCGGTCACAACATGCTAGGGGTCGGCGTTACATGTAGAATTTGTCACTGTATTGCTAAATATACCCCATGTAGAAAAATGGACAGCCTTCTGCTGGTCAACATTGTTGAACATCAAAAAAAAAAATTAAATAAAAGACTAAGCGATGGGCTTTCATTTGGTGTATCGCACGCTTGGATACAAAATAAGGGTGACCAAGGACACTCCGCAACAATCAGGCTGTTAATTCTATTATCGGTTCTCCTTTGTGCACCGATATGACATTTACATTTTGACCCTGGCTTGCGAGATTTGAGTTGGAAAACATAAACCCATACCTCTGTGCACAACTTCAATGTCTCAGCTATCCATAGAGGTGCGACCCATATTTGTGTGTGCAATGGGTGTCGCAAATTCGCGGTCACAACATGCTAGGGGTCGGCGTTACATGTAGAATTTGCATGTAAAAAATCAATGTAACCCAGGCTTCAATGGACAGA